>JANTPZ010096142.1:0-61349 GCA_025593235.1 Vachellia pachyceras | reverse complement strand
GAAGATCTTAGTGAGTGTCCGAAATGTAAAACTGCACAATACAAAGTGAGGAAAGGTGGTGATTGTGGTGATAAACTAGCTAAAAGGAAACCTTTGAAGGTACTGTGGTATCTTCCAATAGTACCACAGTTTAAGCGTTTGTTTGCCAATGCAACAAAAGCACAGAAGTTGAGATGGCATTGTGATGAGAGAATATATGATGGAAGGTATCTTTGACACTCGGCTAACTCTCCACAGTGGAAGAAAATTGATGAAATGTTTCCACAATTCGGTAGTGAGCTAAGAAACGTTCGGCTTGGGCTTTGTACAGATGGAATCAATCTGTATGGGACACTTAGTAGTACACATAGTGCGTGGCCGGTACTCATGGTGATATACAACTTGTCTCCCTGGTTGTGCATGAAACGTAATCATATGATGCTTACTATGATGATTTCTGGACCGAAACAGCTGGGGAATGATATTGATGTTTACTTGGCAATTTGATTGAAGACTTAAAGAAGCTATGGGAGGAAGGCATTGATGTGTTTGATGCATACATGCAGGAGTCATTTAAGCTACATGTGATGATCTTCACAACGATAAATGACTTTCCTGCGTATGGTAACTTGTCAGGATATAGTGTCAAGGGGCATAAAGCATGTTCGATATGTGAAGTAGACATACACTTCCATTAAATTAAACATGGGAGAAAAATTGTCTACCTTGGTGATAGGAGGTTTCTTCATCGGTTTGACCCCTATCGTAAGTTAAGAAAGAGTTTTAACGGCTTACCGGAGAATGGAATGGCTCTAAAAGCATTAACCGGAGAGGAAGTGTATAGCAGGATAGAGCATGGCTACGTCATCTTCGATAAGAATCAGAGAAGTGCCAGTGAGAAGAGCATATGGAAGAAGCGGTCAATTTTTTTGATCTTCCATATTAGCGTACTCTTGATGTGAGGCACAGTATCGATGCAATGTATGTGGAGAAGAACATTTGTGATAGCCTTATCGGGACACTGTTGCACATACCAGGAAAGACTAAGGATGGAATCAGTGCGAGACTAGACTTAGTTGAAATGGGAATAAGAGAATGGTTACATCCAAAGCTAAGAGATGATGGTAAAAAGGTGTACATGGAGCCAGTGGCACATACACTGTCAAAAGCCAAGAAAAAAAGTTTTTGTGAGTGTTTGTATACTATTAAGGTGCCACAAGGGTATTCTTCAAATGTGAAAAGGCTTGTTTCAGTAGATGATTTGAAGCTCGTGGGATTGAAGTCCCATGATTCTCATGTATTGATGCAGCAATTATTACCAGTGGCTATTAGAGGAATTATGAAGGATGACATTCGAGCCACCATAACTAGGCTTTGTGTTTTTTTAATGCTATATGTAGCAAAGACATAGAAGTTGAAAAGTTGGATGAATTGGAAAATGAAGGTTACATTATTCTCTCCCAACTAGAGATGCATTTTGCCCCTGCATTTTTCGATATAATGGTCCATCTGGTTGCTCATTTAGTAAGAGAAATAAGGTTGTGTGATCCAATTTACCTAAGATGGATGTACCCTTTTGAGCGCTACATGAAGGTTTTAAAAGGTTATTCAAAAAATCCTTATCGACCTGAAGCATCCATTGTAAAAAGATATGTAGTGGAAGAGGCTATGGACTTTTGCAATGATTATCTATCTGGGGTGAATGCACAATCACGCCATAAAGATTGCGCAAGCAAGGGAACACGAGGTTTAAAAGTGAAGAGTATGCCTCGTGAATAAGTGTTACAAGCACACCTATATATCTTGAATAGTATGGAAGAAATTCAACCTTATTTCGATGAACATAAACAGGTGTTAAAAAAGATGCATCATAGAAAGAATGACATGCATATAGTGAATTAACAGAATAAGACATTCATAGGATGGTTGAAGGAAAGGGTTTCTCGTGATATCGATGCTTCTGTGATGACTAAATGGTTAGCATGGGGGCCTGCATTTGAGGTGGTCACCTGGAGCGGTTATGACATAAATGGGTATTCATTCTACACAAAGGTTCAAAACGACAAAAGTACAATGCAAAATAGTGGGGTGATGGTTGTAGCTGAAGGCATGCATTTTTCAAGTTCGAAAGACAAGAACCATGTATTGGCATCTATGGCTTACTATGGAGTTATTGAAGAAATTTGGGAGATGACCTACAACAATTTCAAATTTCCTTTATTCAAATGTATGTGGGTTAATGATAATGCCGTTGTATTTGACCAACAGTTTGGATTTACCTCAGTTGATCTTAAAAGAGTTGGTTATAGAGATGAGCCATTCATTCTAGCAAGTTAGGCCAGATAAGTGTTTTATGTCACAGACCCAGCAAATAAAAAAAATGTCGATTTTACTTCAAAGTAAAAAAATAAAAGGATGGTGATCCAACCTTTAACCTGGACAATACACCCCCTTTTACTATAAATCTGCCTAGACCACGTGAAGCGGAATTGGTAGATGATTATCACTATGCTGTAAGACAAGATCACTGTGAAGGAATATGGGAAAATACATAAAGTAATGTGTGTTATATGTTTTACCTTAGTTTACGTTATTCATGTTGATTGCAATTTATTTATATTTGACATTGATTTTTTAACAGAAATATGACGAATTCTGATGGGTCACACAGTGATGGAGACGTAGATGAAAACCTAATGGTGGTACCAGAGCCTACTGTGAAAAAGGTTAGGGGATGTACAACTATGGCCTCCTTGACTGCACGTCATCACCAACAATGGGAGAAGGTGGATGTAGAATTCGATACTGATATGAATCCTATCGGTGTTGAGGGAGATCGATTTATAAGCTATTTAGGGTATTTAGCATGAAGCAAAGTTAGCATACTGTACCCTGGATGGCGGTCTGTTCCACAAGAAACATGGGATAGATATGGCAAGAAATTGTGGTATGTAACTTTCAATACCACTTCATTTATGTCTTTATTTCGATTGGTTCAAATTTCATTATACAATATTATACTTTATAGCAAACTTATGATGTTCCAGACACTAAGGAAATGAAGAAGCACTGGATGGGGCTTGTTCGCATACGGTGGAAAGACTTTAAGAACAAGCTGACACGATATTATGTTCAGGGGTCAAAAAAAGATAAAGATCCATGTCAAAAATATATGTTTTTGTCCCCCGAAGACTGGAGGCTATTTGTGGCATCACAGCAAGACCCACAATTTCAGGTAACATCCTTTAATAATCGTATACGAATTCTCATCTACATTTTGTTGCTATCACTGACTCAGATTTCCCTCTTATGCCTTAATAGGAATTAAGTGAAACCAACAAACAAAAGGGTGCTGGAAATATCTATCCGCATTATTTATCTCGTGGCGGATATAGAAAGCTTCAACGAAAGATGATGGCGGATGAGCAACAAAGATTGCAGGAGGCATCCGCCTCAGATCCCATTGTTGTCGTTCAGGCCCCTGCTCCTCAAAAAATGGAAAGCAGCGAGGATGAAAGGTGGCAAGTACATTAATGAAGCAATTGCTGAGGTGGCTGGAAGGATTGTAAATGCTGACATATAATAATTACATGTGATTGTTTGTCTTGGGTTTATTAGTACCCCACTTATGACGTATTATACGATGCAGGATGACCTTACACAGCAGAGCAGCCAAGGGACTTTCAGTCAAAGTGGGAGGATGGACATCTTATCGATGGCGATTGGAAAGCCAGATAACCCAGGCCAAGTTTGAGGGGAACCGGTCTAGGAAAATATTTTAGATGACCATCTTAACAATCCACTGAAGCGCATATTGAATCTATAGTAGCTGAGATGCGTCAATCACTCCGTGAAGAGTTTGACGCTCAACTTCACAGCTTAATCCAAAGCCAGATACAAACCCTGATGATGGACAATCTACGTGAGCAGATGAGAGCTGAGTTTGCAGCTCTCCTGAAATCGGGGAAGCTGATTGACGAACTGAAGAACATGGATTCCCCTGTATTTCCCAGTAGCAAAGATAGCAATAATCCATCTAAGACAGTACTGGGTGACCTTTCTCCTAATACCCCCGCAGAAGTTGGAGAGCATTGTACTCTCTACCTGGATGAGCTAATACACGCTGTTGCTAATGCTTATTTCTACAGGCAAGCTACTACACACCATTATATGCCAATTCCAGATAGCTTGTCTTACGTCTTGGTGACACGTATTGAAGATGGTGAGGAAGTCTCCGACATCCCAATCCCTGATCGAGAGGTGCTCCATTTAGGTCAATCCAAGGGTTGTTTCATTCTTTGGCAAAAAAATTTCATTTCTACACCTACAACACCTCATGAGGTAGTAGCCACCTTATGATCTTACTTGATTTTTCTTCTGCATCATATTTATAATCTGTATTCTCTACTTTACTAGGACCCAGAAGAAGCTGCAAAATTTCCATCCTTGTCATGGCTGCGGCAGCTACGAGAAAAATTTACACCTGTGACCATGCATATTCTTGATGGGATTGTGGGTAATGGTCTAACATATGAATTCAGTATCGACAAGGATGATATGAAACAATTCCTATCACTGGAGGACCTAGATATAGCATGGCTTAAGTTTGCAATCTTGGAAGTTTTTTATAGTCCTATCTTCAATTGATGATGTCATTTTTTAGGTTTTATATAATTTATTATTTCCTTTATTATTTAACTCTTTAATAGAAGCTTCCACAATATTTGCGTTGACGTTTCTAGAGATGATTTGTATGGATTTTTATGTCCTGTGAATACAACAAAGAGTTATAATTCTCTAGAACACAGGGTGCATTACGTTGGGAACACAATAAGAGCAGACATTAATCCAAAGCTGTGTTACCTAGCGTCAATAATTGAAAGGTATGGAATTATAGTTATCCCTTTAACATATTTAGCCGAATTGGTAATAATTAACTTGTTTTGCTAACTTCATTTTCATTTATATGTGCTGTTGTAGTCATCATTGGAGTCTTTGTGTTGTCTGCCCTCTTGTGAATACTGTGTATTGGTTTGATCCGTTGGCTGGCAGAAAGGCAGTGGAGGACCAAAAATACGTCTTTGATACGTAAGTTTTTCCATTTGTAAATTATTACTTTTAAAGATGCTTAAATATGTTGTTTTCATATGTCACGATTGTCAATTCAATCGCAGCGCATTCAAGACATACCGATTTATGGGCGGCAAAACGTGAAAGTAGAAATAGAACCTCACAGTGGTCTTATCCATTTCATTGAAAGTTGTTTTATCCCTTTATACATTTTAACAATATGTTTTTTTTATCTTTAGTGCCCTTGACAATTAGGCAATACCGAGTGCAGATATTATGTCATCAGTTACATGTATAGTATCATTCAGAGTGGATTGACTAGAGATTTAGAAGAGGTAATACGTAATCTATCAAATATTGATGAGTTAATTTCCTAATTGAATTATGTATGATTTTAATCGTTTAGTTTGATGAATTTGAATTGGTCTAATTATTTTTAAATTTGTAGATTTTTGATAATGACGATGCTTACTTGGCTGCTGACATTGATTTGATCAGAGATTTGTTGGCTAGATGTCTTCTTGACTTGTAAATAATGCTTATTTCTTCAAGGTGAATATATAGTTCTAACTCTTGATGTCGACTTTTATAGGGTTAATTAGATTGATGAATTGTGTTTCTCTGCCACAAATGTACAATGATCTTTGCTTAGTAAATGAGACAATGGCTTTTGTGTTTCGCTGCCACAAGGATCTTGGCTTAGGTAGATATATACGTCTAACTCTTGATGAATTTTGTGTTTCTCCGTCACAATGACCTTTGTTTTTAACTATGATATGTGTTTATTATGTCTGGACTTGATCTGGTGTATAAAATGGAATTACCTACTACAAACTGAATCAGATGTAGTAAAGAAGTTAAATAAAATTGAACATAACGTTTTTTTAAAAAAATATTCATATGCGTCCTATTTAGTATATAGGGCACCGTAGGTCTTGAAATATAGGGCACTGTAGGATACCTATAGCGCCTTTCATGATATAGGGTGCCGTAGCCCTAACTTTCTACTCCCATCACATATACACCCCCTGAGAAAGGGTGCCAATTGGGTTAAAAATAGGGCGTAAAAAGTACCTTTTGTAGTAGTGTTTGTAAACAAAGTGACAACTTATATAATGATTTTGACAACATCCACACTTGAATATGGATGCCCTCAATCTGAGTTGGTTAACAATACTCAACATATTAACCTCTATGATGATTTTGACAATATCTATAATTGGATTTGAATGCCCTCATTCTGAGTTGATTAATAATATTGTTTAACATATTAACCACTTTTTTAAACTCAATAACATGTCTATAATAGTGTTATATATTAAAAGTCAATTTGGTCTATTTCCTTAAATATTGAAACGATATATTCCTACCTTCTCCCTCATAAATCATTTTGCTTATTCATGGGACCTTTTGGAGATTTATAAATTCAAGTGTTTTTTGAGGATTTCCCCTAAAATCTAATGATGAAAAGAAATAAGAAAAATTATAATTCAAAATTTTAAGAAACAGTCGATATATATAACAGACACCTAAATCCTCATAACTATCCAACTAAGTTCTAAACATTAACCATTAGGAGATTTGACAGGGGAAGGATATTAATTAAGATTGTGGGTGATACACACACACACATATGCAGAGGCCATTTGGTCAAAGAAAATTTTAGGTATAAGTTGAACTTCAGAAGTTCACAAAGGTTAGACCATGCCTCATAACTTAAAATACGAGTGTCTATAAAGATACTTACATATCACTTAACAATAAATTAAAATCATTTTATTGATAGTGAAATTTTGATTTATATCCTTGAATTAAACGAGTTAATAAGTATTGGACCAACCTTTATTGGCAGTACCATCAAAAGACTTTAAATCTGTATCTGAGTGATGTGAGAGTTTTTCCCCTTTCAGATTCCTAAACTATTTTGTGCCAATCCATTGGTGTGTGCTATTGCGTGCTTGTGTACTGCACAGGTCATAGGAATGATATGTAAGACATGCCCATAACGATCTATAGCTTGAATAATCATTGGTCTATATGTTATTAATAAATTTGACAATTGGTGTATATATATTCATAATTTAGATATCCCTGATTTTCTTTGAAAGAAGGAGTATTCTTTGGATATTTAATATACAGTTTCAAAGATTATATGATATCCATCCCTTGACTTTTTATACGTTGTGATAGTTAAAATATCCACGAAGAGGATCCCTTGGTTCAATTAAAAAGTAAAATTTACTAAAGAAGATTCCAATATTGGTCTATGGCTTGCCATATATATAATCCTCATGTGAGGCAGATCATGAAAAGATAGAGAGAGATCATTTAAGTTAACGTATGAAGATATGAAGGGTTTTGGCCTTTGGTCATTACCAAGAGGACTCAGTTTATTTAGTTGCCACATCGCAATGGGCTATTCAACTTCAAAAAAAGTTATACAAACTAACAATATTGCGTTTTCAACATATATAGAAGATTACTCGTCAAGGAACCAATTACAGATCAAATAGATTGCATATAACCTCTCTCTCTCTCTCTCTCTCTCTCACACACACACACACACACACACACACTCAGGATACCGTGGTTATTAACATAATATTGCTCATTCGGGTTGATCTGATCTCAAAGTCTAATTCAAATGATTTTTTCAGATAGAAAAAGAAACTATTTATTAAATAATTTTGAAAGCTTTACATATAAATATCGTAAAACTAATAAATTTATAAAAAAAACCTAATAAAAGTAAGAGAGAAAATTAAGAGAAGAAATAAAATAACATGTTTAATTTATCCATTGTTTCAAATATTTTGCACTTAAAGTTTCAAACTTACAAGGTTTATTTCTACTTCAAGGATAATATAATCAGATGATAGTTTGTCATTTACAATGCATTATTTCGGTTTGCTACAACGCTAGCGACACATGCTATGATGCGTAGGCTTAGAACTAAGCGTATGTACGAGGGAACAAATTGAGATCTTCAATCATTTGACATAATCTAACTTATCTTACACATCGATCAGTACTTTTTATATGCCAAAAAGCAAATTCTCCTGAACCAATTAATATGGGTTGACATTTAGAACCAATACGTGAAAATCCACATTAAAATTATGTGTATATAATTGGTTAGCATGATATCATTATCAATATAATATAAGAAATATGTACAACGCAACTTATTCTTTAAATTCCACGTAACATTTTAATGGAACTATCATCTAATTCTAATGGAAAAAGTCTTGAATAAGGGTTCGACTAACCAATAAAGTACCAAGATTAAAAAAAAGCTAGTAATCTAGGGTTCGAATATTTTTTTTTATTGTTGTAAAATAAGAGTGGTTGAAATTCTTTTTCTTAGGAATTTTGTAGTTTTATCTATGGATTAAAATATTTGTTTTCTCCACTATATTTCTCTTTAATTGTAAATTTATGTTGACCTCTTTGCTTGCTTAATAATTTCTATTTAATCGACTTTAATTGAGGAGTACTTTGGATTCTTGGCTGGAGTTGAGGTAGGAGATTGAGTTAGATCATTGGGGGTGTTTGTATAGGAACTTGAAACTTGTGATGTATTGTGGATATTTTGCTGATGGAGACACACTTTTGCCTCACATAATCAAATTAGGTTTGCTTTTAATGCTTATAATTAATTAACCACACAAATGATTGTATGCAAATTAATTATGATGAAATCGCTTTGACATAAAGGTAAATTGAATCCTAGAATAGCATTGTATACAGCTACGGGCATTTAGAATTTAGTACTACATAAAATCCTTCATATAAGAGTCGGTTAACTTTTTAGAAAAATTAAGAAGGTTAAGTAAACTATATATTTATCATTTTTCTGTAAATTAATTTATTTGAATTATAAATTGATATATACTATAATATTATATATAATTATTTTAGAATATATATTATAATATAGTATATATAATTATTTTAGAATATATATTATAATTAAGTAATCTATTTAATTTCTTTTAAAGTAAACTTGCTCTTTTATTAAAGAACAAATGTAATAATTCATAGTTATGAAATGAGTGTATGAAAAATAATCCTAGATTGCATTCTTAATCCTCGAGTCTTCACACAATGTCAAGACTGAGCTAATTTTGGTATTTAGTCGTAGATGGATGTATATATGCACTTATTGTATACGTCTAAAGAAGTGTGCTAGTATCTATTGCTCTAATTAGATTATTGAATTGTCGCTGCACTACTATGCTTCATTCATTCTCATCGTTCTTTGGCCTTGTTCGGTTGTTGGTTATTCCTTATAGTAGAAGCCTCCTCCTCTATGATAGATTGCATTACTACATAAAAGGGCTATATTTGATGGTTATTAACTGTTAAGTATTCAGTTGTTATTCTAGATGTGACCTTATACCTGACGGTTTAATCTTAAATTAACCGTAAAATAAAGTAGGATCATTTGCTTATAAAAGTTATATTGTACGAATTAGCCACTTTCATGGATATTAATGTTAAAAACAAATAGGTTGTCACGATGAGTGGTTCTATAAGAGTAATGAACACTCTTCTGCATGATCTTAGTTAACAGACAGCTGGTACATGAACAACTTAACATTAAGAATGACATGTCAATTTGAACATACAACTTTTTGCATGTCAACTTTGGTGTCATTCTTGTTAGATATAAGTTGTTCATTTGTACTGTTTTGCCAATCATAATCATGCATAAGGGCGTTTTATTACTCTCATAAGCTGATGAGCACTCACCACGTCACAAGCTCCTTTTACGTAGTCATCAACACTTACACTATCCGAAATATGCCACGTAGCTCCTCCTACTCGGTTTAAAGCCTACCTTGATGCCTTTTTAAATGTGTACAATAGTAGGCTTAAAACCTACTTTAAGGCCTTTTTAAAGGTCAACATTATATGTAGGTCTCTAAAAAGGCTTCAGACCTTACCATGCCTTTCGAAGGCTCAGGACTGAGCCTAAAAAAACCTATATTCAGGCTCAGGCTCAATGTTTTTGTTATAGGCTTAGGCCTATTTATTGGATGTAAGTATTTAATATAAAAATTAGGATTAAAAAATACAAAAAGTGTTATTTGAATCATATAAAAATAATTATATTCATGTTATATATAAACAGACTAGCCTGAATGATTATAGGCCAGGTTTCAAAAAAATAGATCTGGCCTATTTATACAATTAGACCTTTAAATAGGCCTTAGCCTGGCCTTTTTAATAAATAGGACAGGCCAAGCTAGGCCCTAAACAAGCCAGGCCGTAGGCCACCTGATAGGGGGTTTGGCCTATTCCCACCCCTACTATCCTCAACCAAAAACACCCCATTCCGCACAGCGTAAATTTTTTTTTTTGGAAACAAAATAAGGATATTAAAATGTAATTTTTCATTGGGGTTATATTTAATACTACCCCAACACTTAACAACATAAGAGTTAGTTGGAGTTGAATTGTATTTAATAATACCCTAATACTTAACAACATAAGAGTTAGTTGGAATTGAATTCCGTCCTAAATATAATATCACAATCAACTCTGTCTTCCAAATTTGCAATGTCTTCCATAAAGTATCTCCATTTATTGCATGCATTAAGGGATTTTATCCCATGGTAGCTAGTTAAGATGAAATATGTCACTTTAGAAATTAATTTTTTCATATATAAAAATAGTTATCTAGGTTTTATATTAAGGACTAGTGGTAAGATAATAGTAAAAATACATCTAAAGATCACTTTGGATTTAGCTTTGATCACCAATTTTGTCCATTCCCACATTTTGTTTTTTTTCGGTGCTTCCATTTCTTATTGAAAGGCAGTAGTCTTCCAAGAATAATATAGTGGGCCCATTTGGGAACACGGTAGAGAAGCACTTTAACATAAGTTGAGGCATATATGCGAAGAAGATTATCTTGTTTTACGAAAAAATACTGTTGAACGTACGTTTGGGCTCCCTAAACGCTGAACCAAATAGGGCTAGTATTTCCATTATTTCATTGATATCCTTTAATTTGGCATTTTTTTCTAATTTGGAAATGGGGTTTTCTCCCAATTACTAAGTTTTGGAGAATTTTCTTTTAATCACAACTATATTGACTATTAAAATCGCATAACATAATCGTGAATTTTAGAATTCTTAAAAACAAAGTAACCCACTTGGAAATGGCAATGCCTTTTGTGCCAAAGCCTATTTTTGTCTATCCCTGATAAAGGACCAAGGTCTTTAAGGAAATGTTTGGTACCATGAGTTCAAATGGGAAGGGAAGATATATAGAAAATTTTAATGAAGGGAAAATGACATATAAACCACATGAAAAATAGGAAATGACAGAATGGTGATTCCAATTTTGAAAATATCAGAGTGGGTACTAGTTACAATGAAATGATAAAAATGTCCCTAAAATTTTTTTTTAAAAAGAACAATTTAGCCACAGGCGAGCCCACCGTTGTCGGTGGCCGGTCAACGGCTGCAGCTGGAGCTCCGGCTGCAGGTTAGTGACCACTAGGTGGAGCTCCGACGACAATGGGCTCACCACAGCTTCAGAAATTTTTAAATCCAAGTGGTAAGGGTGGGGTTCGAACCCCCACCACTTGGATGCTATTGGGTTCAAATATATATTATAAAGTTAAATATACATACATTAGTGAGATCCCGTTATAGAATTTTACCAAGTTTGGATTAGAATTTATCAACTTCACATTAGGGATTACCATGTTCGTGTTAGGTTTTACCAAGTCATTTTATTGTTTTGAGTGATCCTCTTACAAAATTTTACCAAGTATGGATTCGAATTTACAATTTTTTTTGTTTTGACTGATCCCTAGCACGAAGTTGGTAAGATGATAAGTCATAACAAAGTTGTTAAATTTACCAACTTCATGTTAAGGATACCAAGTTTGTTTTGACTGACCCTCTTACATACACAAAGTTGGTAATTTCAAATACAGACTTGGTATAAGAGGATCAATCAAAACAAAAAAAATGACTTAGTAAAACCCAACATGAACTTGGTAATCCCTAGCATGAAGTAGGTAAAATTGAATCTAGACTTGGTAAAATTATGTCAGAGGATAAGTCAAAACAAAAAATGACATGTGAAACCTAACACAAACATAGTAATATCTAATATGAAGTTGGTAAATTCCAATCCAGATTTGGTAAAATTTTGCAAAAAGATCTCACTAATGTATACATATTTAACTTTGTAATATATATTGAAGAGCATTAATGCTTTTAGCATCCAAGTGGTGGTGGCGGGTTCAAACCCCACCCCCACCAATTGGATTTGAAAAATTTTGGAGCTATGGTAGGCCCCCTACCAACACCGGAGCTCCAACTGGTGGTCATCGATGTCAGTGGGCCTGCTGATAGCTGAAGTGTTCTTATTTTAAAGAAAATTGTTGAGACATTTTTGTCATTCAATGTAACTAGTACCCACTCAATGATTTTTAATATTAGAATCACCATTTTGTCATTTCCTATTTTTTAGGTGTTTATATGTCATTTCCCTTTAATAAATTGGATTTAAAATATCATAGAAATGATTGAGGTTAAAAGTTTTTAATTAATTTTTCTCGTTAGTTTATCTTACATATTTTATTTATTAATTGGGTCGGCTGGGCTACGCAGTCTGAGAAGCCAACACAGTGTCCAATCTAACCCAATCATCGGGTTGGACACGGTCTTGTTTGGCTAATGCTTGGATCTTTTCCTGACCAGGTTTGCACTCGAGTGAGATCGGGTCAGGTTGTACGGGTAGGTTTCCGAGCTATGTGTGCGGCCGTAACATTTTATAACCCCACTCCTCTGATTTTGTAAATCCAACTGATGAAAGTTTTTCCAGTCCTTGCCTCTAAACCCCTCATACCAAGAAGCCACTAAATATTATTTCCCCTTGTCTATTCATCCCATTAAATTTATGGAGGAAATAGTAGGCCTCAATGTTATTTTTCCTCAATGAGTTCTCATTTGACAATGCGAGGCCCCCATGAGCCCAAACGAATGGGGAAAAGTAAAGAAAAGCGAAAGTATTAATTTTCCAGATACATTGAGAGATTTTTTTTTTTTAATGTGGCAATAGCTTGAACAATAACGTTGCTGTGACTTTCCATGCATAGACCGAAATGTAAACCCCAAACAAAAATTTATTTTTAAGTTCGATCCACTTGCCTGCTTCCTTCCAGAAACTATAGAATGCAGGATCATTTTATTCTCATCTAGCGTCCATAACTCTTTTTTTTTTTTAAATTTCAAGTGGTAGGCGTTGATAGCTTAACTATTTAAGATTAGAGATGGAATCGAATCCATGTCATCTTACTTAAAAAGAAGATTTCATACTTCAAGTTACAAAGTCATTGACTAATATCCATAATTCTAGGCCAACAACTCCTGTGTGTCAGCATTAATTAATTTCCTAGCAGCTTGATTTGATCTCTGATGTTGATGACGGAAGGCATTTACAAACTTGTAGTAGTGTCAAACCAAATCGCAATGAAACTGGCAATCTATTTGGCATTGATATGACGATTAATTTGATATTCAAATCTATTAAATATGAATTATTTAATTCATTTTATAAGTGCCGCATATAATAAGCATTTTAAATATTAACTATTGCCAATATTTTGTCTTACATTTTCAGAAGTAGGATCATATGATATATGTTATTAAGGATATTTCAAGTTCCTTTAAAGAGGAACGTGTATATGAGTGATGTACTAAGTTTCTTATGTACGTATGTCTTGTAACTGATGTGAAAAATGTTGTTTTATTACCACCACTACTGAATGTGAAATATCATGAACAGTTGAAATATTGAATGTCAATGTTTCAGAATTATTGACAATATTTTGGCTTACATTTTCAGAAGTAGGATGATGATGATTTAACACTGCTATCGCATATGGATTTTTTATGCTTAATGGGTATTATATCATTCCCTTCTTGCCAACACTATGAAAATTAAACATTTGGATACTTCTTCAAGATGTAAGTTGGAAAAACTATACGATGCTTTATGGTTAAAAAGCAAAAATGATTTGAAAATTTTATCTTAAGGGCATTGGGCACAACATTTAAAATAAGTATATGGCTCATGCCAATCTTCTCGGTAAAGAATAACTCTTTCACATGATCCCCGGGAGTTTTTGAGGGACAATTTAATCCCAAAAGTTTGAAAAGTGAAGCAATTTTGCTCTGAAAGTTTAAAATACAGGGCAACACTACCCTTCCATTAAAATATCTAATGATAAACATTTGTTGACTGCATTATGCAAGAGTTAAATGGTAAAAATAATTAGGAAGGTTTCTCTGAAGGGTATTGGACACTCAAAACTTATGTCCTCTTTAATTATATAGCTTTCTTATTCCCCTTTATTAGTTAATCATATCTTATATTAAAAAAAATATGTGGTATTTTTAAATGTGCACTCTATAAAAAAGTGAAATTCTCAAAGTACGCTTTTCCAACAGTTGTTATCCAATTTATCGGACTTAATTTCATTTGATTTGCTGTTCAACAATTCTTTAGTTCAATTTTGTTGGGTTTCAACAATTTATCAAGGCTGAGCTATTTTTGCTCTACATCTAATTTTTTCCTACAAATTTGTGTTTGTTTGAGAGGGATTGATTTTAATTTTGTGTTGAAATAAAATATTTTCAATTTGATTGTTGATATTGGGTTGGATTTTTGCACGACATGATTTTTTTCTTATGGATTAGATGGGTTTAGTTGGGAAGAATTATTTTGGGGAAGAGTACTTTAGAAATTTAACATTTTAATAGCATAAAAGTTAAAAAAAAATACCGAAATGACTACTAGAAAAATGCCATTTAGCGGCGGAAAAATCCATCACTAAATGGTTAGTTTCCTTCAGAAAATTTCCATTTAGCGACGGAAAATATTAGCGACCCTCGTTTTAGCGACGGAAAATAGCCATTTAGCGACGGATTTTCCATCGCTAAATCGCACTTTTCTAGTAGTGATCTAACCTTTAATATAAGATTTGGTTGACTAAATAATTAAAGAGGATGAATTTCACATGCCCATTGCCCCTAAGAGAAAACTTACAAGTTATTTTTACTCTTTGATCCTACAAAATTTGGTAAACAAACGCTAATTGTAAGGTTTTTAATGGAGAGCGACGTTGCCCCCTTTTTTATAGTTTCGTGAAAAAAT
This sequence comes from Vachellia pachyceras, assembly GCA_025593235.1. Taxonomy (NCBI): domain Eukaryota; kingdom Viridiplantae; phylum Streptophyta; class Magnoliopsida; order Fabales; family Fabaceae; genus Vachellia; species Vachellia pachyceras. Next base: position 46,114 of record JANTPZ010096142.1, on the reverse strand, counting down.
TGTTCCATTTTTTAAACTTTCAAGATGAAATTGCCTCCTTGAAAAGTTTCAAGTGCCCAATGCCCCACTACGAAAATTTCTAAGACATTTTCCCCCCTTAATTTTGAAAAAACTATGCCATGCCTCGTGGTCTTTGGAAAGGTATTTTGGGATCATTAAGCCTCTTCTTTCTTCACCTTAAGTAGCAAGTTGGCTCAGGAAATTCTATTCCTATAGATCACAAACTTTGGTGAACTATGGCTAATCAGTCTATGGCTTCAAGTCTTTTTCATATTACAAAGGTTTATGATCTTCTTTACCAACATTCATCCAAACTGTTCACTTTCACCTTCCTAATTTTGTTCCTTTAGTTAAAGCTATTTGATAATATCCTTAGGAGATCTATTTCAATTTGTAGTGGTCAAGATAAACTTCTATGGGGATGTTATATCATTGGCTGATATATGTTAAACATGGCTATTCTAGTCTATTCATAATGATGTGGCTAGACATGTTAGCCACATAAACTTTGAGATTTGTTTTGGAAAACCTAAATTCCTCATAAATAAATTTTATTTATCTGGAAATTAATTCATTATGCTGTATCCATAAGATCAATCTTGAGAAACCATTACCTGAATGTTCGGATTAACTGTTTTTGGCTATCTGGCTGAAGAAACCATAGAGCATCTCTTTTGCACTTGTCCCTATATTCAAGCTATTTGGTTTGGTGCGATTTCTCTTTGTTCCACTTATATTTTTAGCCAAGATTTTTAACCATGGCTTGCAGGAACATTGCATCAACTATATTTTGATGATAATTTAAGCGAAATGCGTCGCTTCACTGAGATTTCTTGAGTAGCCTGGAACAAGCAATTAAAATTTTTTTAGGCTTTTTCAATGTCTCACATAACTTGGTAACCGGCGGGAGCTTTATCATAATTTTTATGTTTTCAATACAACTCCTATCTCTATTCTATCTATAGCGCAAAAGGGAGTTCTGCTTCGCCGCCAATAGTGATACTTTTGTTTAAAATAATTTATAAATGTGCAATGATAAAAGAAAGTTGCTGCTGAAACTAATCATTCGCGGGAACAAGTATAGTCGCCACTAACAGTTGTAATCTTTGGTGGCAACAAGAAGACTTGCCACTTAAAATTACAACTTTCATCGGCAACAATTATTGTAACCGCCAATAATAGTATCTTTAGTGGTGACATTTGGTGTAACCATGGAAAGGTTTAATTTTCAACAGCAACCCTTAATGTCACAGTTAAAAGTCTTACTTTCAATAGTGACTTTAAATGTTATCGTTAAAAGTCGTTGTTGAAAGTTAGTTTTTTTTGGGTAATGATGTATACTTGAGGCTAGACAATCTATATGAGAAAGGTTAAAATTTGAAAGCATACATCTTGTTTTGCTATGTTTTCCTTTGTTCAGGATGATATCCTAACTTTCAACTGGGTGAAATCGCAATCTATTGAAACTTATCTTTTTTTTCTTCCCAATTTGTTGTCTAAGATTCATGCTGCATTGAGTTATTCAAATTGCCTTACCTCTTACTACACCTTTGAACCATCATTATCATTACCTTTAAGAAGAATTTGCTCAATGATCCCTTCCATTTAAACTTTAGTTGTACTTTGAAAAAGGAAATAAAATTGTTTTTCAATCTTTTTCTAATCACTCTCTCTATAAAACCGCATTACTAACTCCACATTCACTATCCTCTTTATATCAATATTAGCTGTGTAACTTCTCTTTATTATACATAATTGATCATTTTATAAAAAAATAATGAACATGGATGAAAATCTTAGACAAAATAGAATTAAACCACGCATATATTGTTGGCAAAAAAAACCACGCATATTACTTATTCAATGCTATTGATTATTAAGTATATGCCTTATGTTCATAACACTTAAACCATAAAAGTGACAGAGTTAGAGTAGTTAGGCAATTAAAAAAAGGAATCACAATATAGAAAAAATAAGAAAAATGATATGCTCAACTGCACAATAAATTTGAAGGTTTTAGGGTAATGATTGGCATCATTTTAGGAGCTAAGAATATTCACATAATAATTATATATTATTTGCGGCAGTACTCTTTATTTTAGAAATGTTTGTTGGCCAACTGAGAGATTGTTGGCACTTGGCATGAAGAGCTAATTTTGCTTTTGATTATTTAAAATAATTAACGATCACTATTGCATGATTTGTTCATAATAATGACCAGGTAGGTTTCTGTTTAGCTGGACCAGCCTAACTAGAAAGACTTTGTTTCTACTTTTAAAATAATATTTTATCTCATGAGCACATGAAGTAGCTTATGCCCCAGACAAATAATAGTAACAATAATAATATTAAATAACATTATTATTTCTTTTCATATACAGTTAGATAACGTAAGAAGCTCATACCATGCATTTTAAGCAAGATTATATTATAATATGAAGACGGCTGTACGATACCTTTCTGGCTTTCTATACTATCATATTGCAAATGTACTTTGAGAATCAAACTGCTTTCCTAAGAAAACATTACCTGTTTAGTTATTTAAATAAATTTAGAAGAGTTTACCAAATTATGATTTGTAGACAAAATTCTGTGTTAATTATTGGAGTGTAACAGTACAGTTGTATTGCCTATATATTTTTAACATTTCTTTCTTCGTCCAAAGATTGCGCTTGTATGAAAGAGTGCTATCCTTTTATTTGTTTTTTTTAATTTTCGTTTTGACGATTGGCTGAGTAGCAATATAAAGGCCTTTGATTATATGTTCATGTCACTGTCATTATAGAATTGCATATTCATAAATTATAAATAGTCAAAATAAAACTCACATTCATCCAATTAGTCATATAGAAAGGATATAGATATTTTACATTACTATTTTTTTGAGATACAAAGGCAAGTTTAACTAGATTACATATAACTAGAGACTAATCGTCATGAGACACTTAGCATATACAGATATGCTGCTTATTTTCAAGAAAAACATCCCTACACACATGTTCAGTATATCCGGCACAAAGACAGTTTATCTTTTACATTACTACAGTTAATTGTTGAAGTATGAAAAATATGAGCAAGCTAGTTCAAATAATACAAGTGATCCGGAGATGTTGGTCCTAAATAGTGGAAGGAGCTTTTTTTGTTTTGCATACGTAAAGACGATTTTATTCAAGACATTACCAAACACTGAATATGGACACATATTTCAGTAAAGATTCAAACCTAGTTTCCAAATTATGAGGAAATAGCCTTCTCTTAGTCCATCCCCATTAGTAGTGGAAAACACTTTGACTTTTTAACCATAAGGTATTGAGTTTGTGTATATATGTAGAAAATGCATGTATGAGAGCTATCTCAATTGAGTACAACAATACTCAAATTAAAGATAGTCTGATAAATATATCCAAAAAAATCAGAAGTAATAAAGCATACAAGAGGTTCAGAATTCAAACCCTCATAATATTTTGCAATATAAAAGATAAAAATAAAGTGCAAAATACTCACTTGTGTGGGTTAATTCTCTCTCTTTACTAGAGATGACAATTTAAACAACCCAATTTATTTTATATGTCTTGTATAAACAAGATAAATCTATGTTTTAATAATTGTTATGAAGAATTTAAGTCAACAGAAAAGGATATCTACAAAATTAATTAATAGACAAAAACAATCATGTTTACTATAGCAAATATATAGATTATGACAAGCGCGGATGATGTCAAACATAGTTCCATATCACGCGTGATTTTTCGATTTGAAAATAAGAAAATGTTAAAAAAAGTTTAAGAAATCTAAACCTATAAGCTATAACTTTATGTTAGCTTGTTAATGTTAATTAAGGAAACAAAACAATAAAGTCATGTCAGCAGTCATATACAGTTCTTTTATATATTAGAACAGTTTGATAAAAATTGATTTTTTGCCTAAATATTATTTTGATATGCGCACCAATAACCGTCTCATTGACTGGTCAATTATTCAAGTCTACTAAATAATTCACAATAACTTTTGCCCAAAAATTTAAAATGCGTAATAACAAATATTTTTAAAGATTATTTCTCTCAACATCATAATAAAATTTATATCATCTGACTTTATTTGTGAGAAAATATAATTGATTCATTTTCGATGATATAGTGTCTATTTGGTTGAGCATTGTCAGTTCAAAAAGGAGCTTTTGATATGCAAAAACATGGTGGAAGAAAATAGGCATGTTTAGAAATGCGTTGATATGGTATAATTTAATTAAAGGAAGAAGGAGGAAGGATATGCCTCTTGGGGAACTTTGAGGAAAGGAAAGAAAGAGAGAGGCGAGGTATAAAAAGGAAAAGAAGAAGAGTGGAGAGAGAGAGAGCTAACAGTGGTATTTAATTTTATTTTTATACTAAAATTATCATAATATGTATGAATTATTACCTTCGGTTCTTAAAATAAAATGCAGTTGACTTTTTGAAGAGATTAAAAAAATTTAAATAAAGTACTTAATTATAATATATATCATGAAATACTTATATATGTATCATTATATTATATACCAGTTTGTCAATCAAATTTATTTAGAGAAAAAAGATAAATAGATTAGGTAATTAGTTTTAATTAAGAAAAAAAATGATAAAAAGTCGCTTTTACTACCTCTATAATACAACTACATTTTTTATCATTTTATTTTTCTCTAAAATTATCACAATATATAAAATAATATATATAAAATGAATATGTGTTATTTAATAATATTCAAACACTTATCTAAACAAGTTTTCTTTTTCTCAAACATTTATCTAAACAAGTTTTCTTTTTCACAAAAAATCACTTTTATCACAACTTATCCAAACACAAATCATATTACATCTTCTAACTTCTATTCAAAATTCATTTTCTAAAAGTTATTCTACCAATGTCACCGCTGATTTAAACGTGTCCATGGTACATTTGCTATAGTTGCGTTTCTTCAAAGCACCTTGTAAAGCTAGTTCTCCATTTGTTTTTAATTTATGATCCTATCTTCTAAATTAAATAATTGATAGATATGTCATCATATGGGAAAATTATAATTAAAAGAACCCAACAATTAGAATATTTGGGCTAGGGAACCTTAATGATAAATATTATTAATAGAGAAAATTAATCTTTTTATCTTTACATTTTAAATACTTTGTAACTCAGTTTTAAACTAAAAATTAACCAGGTGCAACTTAGTTATTATATTTTTAATTAGGTTATAATTGAGTCTTTAAACTTTGACTCAATGCAACTTCCTATTTATAATTTAACAATTCAATATAGTAGTTCCTATATTTAAAAAAATGAATTTTTTTTATACAAACGGAAATAAAATAAAAAAGACAAAACAAATACAAAAAAGAGGAAATCTAAGTGACACCCGCTACTCACAAAAAAATGAAATTTTATATTTCATGAAGATTAGGGACTAACGCTTTATATAGAAATTAAACATATAGAGATTGAATTACAATAAGTTAATTAAAGTTTAAAGATCAAGTTTAACTATATCAAAGCTATATGGATTGAATTATAACGAGTTAAAATTTAAGGATGAAATTATAACTGAGTCAAAGATAAATTTATTACCAATTTTCATAGAAAGGTTTATGAAATTAAAGTTGCTATCAAAATATGAAATTTAAGAAGCAAACGTGCGGGCTAATGTCTATTTTAATCTTCCAATTTTCTCGATTTCGGATGGAGTAAATTCATTCTCTTACCTTTTTACTCAATTTTAATCTTCCTGTTTTTATATGTTGTTTTCTTTTCTTTTACCTTTTTACCCTTCTAAACATAGGATTGAAATAAGAAATACTACAATAAAGTGATAAACGATTCCAGCATATTTTTTTCTAGCACTTATAAGAGCTGTATTAGTTTTATAATTGTAATTTGTAGCCCCCAATATAATTAGTTCAGTATCATTACTGTTTTTATAATAAACAATGGACCTAATTAATTACCACTAGACACTTCCACTAATTAATTTCAAAGGATGGGCCGTGGATTGTCTGAGGATTCTGGCATTAAATCACTACAAGAAAAATAACATTTAACAACGGAAAAATCTATCGATAAATGGTTATTTTCCATCAGAAAATTTTCATTTAGCGACGGAAAATATTAGCGACCCTCATTTTAGCGACGGAAAATAGCCATTTAACGACGGATTTTCCATCGCTAAATGACATTTTTCTGGTAGTGAGAATGTGCAATATATAAATAAAATATCCGCATGATACATGAAGACTTAATTTCAAATCATTATATGATGATTCAACTATGTTTTCTTCCTTCCACATGTAGAGCTCTAAGCCTCTAGCATATATTCTATGAGTGATATTATCCCAGTCCTTAATATAAAAATTAGTTAATTTTTTTGGAGAGATTAAAAAAGTAAGTTAACTGGTATATTTATCTTTTTTTCTTTAAATTAATTTGTCTAACTTATAAATTGATATATCTCCAATGATACAGATAAATATTTTATAAAACATGTTATCATTAAATAATTTATTTAGTTTTTTTATCTCCTCAAAAATTCATTTGACTATTATATTAAGGACTAGAGGTAGTATATTAAAAAAACAATTTGCTTGTACTTAAAGACTTTTAGATCAACGGAAGGAGAAGACGGAGTAGAATATCTCCTTCTTAAAATAATAAACTTAAAAAATATATTATATTACTTTCAGAAATATAAATAGGTTGTTAACGTGCAAATTTACTTATGAAATTTCTTTACGAATGTGTTTTTTTATAAGCTGACTTATGAATTGAAAGGCTCTGATAATTTAGAAGTACTTCTTTAAAATTTGTAGGTTTTCTTTCAGAAATTTAAATCTCAATTAATATATTTAATACTTATAACTGAATGCGTCTATTGCATCAATTAACTACTAAGTTGTAAATTAAAATAGTTTGGCTAAGTCTTCTTCCAAAATTTACAAGTTATTCTTTAGAAATTTACAACTATGCTTGCATATTCAAGACTTGTAAGTAGATGTGTATTTTGCCACAAGCTTGGCTGTAAATTAAACTAGTGTGACAATTTACAAGCTTTTGTCAGAAATTTACAAGTCATCCTCTATAAATTTTCAGCCAAATTATTATTAAAACAAAGATAATATTTTTAAAGGAAAATTTATTGCTTATACATAAAAATAGAAATATTGTGCAAAGATTTTATACACAAAAAATACAGTCTAACTAGGCTTTCAAATTCAAACAAAGACCAATTTTCCCTTCCTTTAATTACTTATACCTGTGTTGCCTCTGCCAATAGCAATCCAATGATTGATCATTATTCATTATGTAGCTACTAAAAATGATATTTTGATTTTTTTTAGATGATCAAAATCGAAACAAAAAATATTCCTTTAAATTTCAAATTAATAAAATTCAATCATATATACAATTCTTAGATAATTTAAATTAATCATAATATTCCTCCGCTAAGTCTCAGCGTCTGAATGTGGACGAGGAAGGTGCATGGCGCCTTGATGATTATGTAATAAAGAAAGAAACATTTATTAATGGATATATTACAATAATAAGAAGTCAACTATGAATTGTAAAACAATGAATTACAGAATCTTGTGTTAATGATCACAAAGTCAATTAAGATGATCGATCCATCATCCATGAGCACCATTATTAATTTACTATATATTGGGCATTTTCTAAAAAAAATATTAAAATAACCATAATATTAAATAAACTTCAACTAGGATTTGAACTAAGTGAGTTGGTGCACTATGTCTGACTAGGGTATAACTAGGTTGGCACACTGTAGTACTTCAGAATTTTGCGATCAAGTTCTCTTCTCTAATTCATTGTATCAAGTTGTTAATAATCTTATAACCTAGTAATATGGAAGCTTTTCAAAAAGTAGAAGATTATGAGTCCGATCACTGGTTGTAGTGAGGGGTTGCAGGCTTGCAGCCGCACCATCTGACTTCTAGAAAATTAGGTATATATTAGTACTATGTGATTTATTTTGCACACACTTATTTGCTAATTTTGAACACACTAAATTTTTACTCAAATTCTTCTCAAAACATATTAAGAATTTTGCACCCCCTAAGTCAGGGTCCTGAGTCCAATCCTGCTTAGTAGTATCAATATATATATAGTATATCATAAAAATTATTGTTATCATAAGTCATACTATTTATAAATTATTATCAACCGTCCTAACATTTTTAATGGAGCATAATTTTGTAACAGCATGATAACGATGACATGATTTCTTACTTATTCTGACATGAGTTTAAGAGTTTTGTGAGCTACAATATGTATATGTAGACTTGGCTTAAGTTTATTTTATAATACTCAATATTATTTTATTAACTAGTATAATTGATAAAATTCAACTTGTCAGAGACGTTTGGCTAAACTGATATTGAGTATATCCTTAAATTTCACTTAAGTGTGGGCTTAATTTCAAGATTAATTTAATGTTTATTTTCCAAATCAAGCCTTGAACACACACATTAAATTATTAAATGAATCATTCGAAGTGTGGCAGTTGTTAGATGTTTCGGACCCTGAAAAGCTTGGATTAGCTAACTTGGTAAACAGATCATTGCTCTGCAAGATACTAACATCAATTAAAATATGATGATTTTCCTGTTTTGAGGGGGGGGGTGTTTGTGTTTCTTTTACCTAAAAATTACTTTCATTTTACTTAATCTAAAAGCTTCTGTACTTTGGATTGCTATATTACATGCATAATATATTTTGATATTTTGACTAAATCAATGCATAATACTCTAGCAATGAAATTTTTTGTTAGGAGTGTGTGACATAATTAAGTTTTGATTGTGCAAAAGTAGACACAATTATCTAAAAATATAGCTCCTAGTGACAGTTTATAAAGATTTTGGCTACTTTTACCCCTTCATGATAGACGCTTCTAGTGAAAACCGTCATCGCTAAAGTTACATCTTAACCTTTCTTAAAAAATCAAAAGTTGACAATTAATTTCACAAATCCATTTTTTCGCATATCCGACATTAGGAAAGTTGCAAAGTTCAAGAGTTCGATCTTAAGACGCTGTATTAGGTGTCACACTAAAAAAAATGCTTGGAACTTGCTCAAACAATTATGGCAAGGGTCTTACAATTAATCTTAATTTTTTTTTCTCTTCGTGGGACTCATAAAACAGCACTAGTTGAGAGTTTTATTTACCGTATAAAATAAATATATCAAACAATTTTTATAATATCATTTAGTATCTAGTGTTTTTTAAATCATATTATCAATTAAATATCTTAGTAACCGATTAATCTTATTTGGAATTTGTATTTGCTGCTTCTAGTACAAACGCCTCTTTTGAGATTTGAACTAGAGACCCAAAGACATCTAGCAGAGTCTTTACATCGCTAGACCAAATCTATGTAAGTAAAATATTCTATTTTAAATAGAGACAAACAAACACTGTATATACAAGGTTGTTTTTTTTATCAAAATATACAAGGTTGTTTGACCTAATAAGAACTTGATGTTTGTCATAGAATGTGGTTTCAAGTCTCACTAGTGATATATGTGAGGACTTAATCAGTGAATTATATGCAATGATCTGTACCTATGCTGAGTTATATATCAGATCAGGCCTAGGTAACTCAACAAGATTTCCCCCCTTTTTAACCAAATAAATAGAAGGTAGGGTGTACCAATTACGCCATTTAGAACCCTAATTCGTTATTAAGCACTTATATTCTATAAGTGTGTTTGGAAAGTCCGTTGTGAGAAAGGAGTTTACAGATTTCGAGGTATTTTACGGATTTCAAGATGGTTTTATGGATTTCTAGATGGTTTTAATGAATTTCGAAATGGTGTTTACAGATTTTGAGATGATTTTATATTGGAATTGTGTACCGTTTGGGAAACGGTGTTCCCAAAGAAGCACTATAAGATCGATGCGCGCACGTCAACTATATATCAATGAAATTTTTTAGATGTGAATGTACCCCAAATTATATACGAAATCAGAAATTATTTAGTACAATAAAGCAAAAATGACTAACAAAAATAAGTATAGAAATGAAAACTCATTATTATCAAATGATAATTTCAAAAAATATTTTGTATTTCAATTATTAAATGTTAACTAAGAATAGTTTGTAAGTTCAAATGCCACTAGATATTCATACGAAGGCTTAATCAATGTAATGGATAATTATAAGTATCTCTATAAAAAATCTTTGAGATGTTACAATTAACAAAGCTTATTTTGACATTAATAGATCCTCATTTTGACCTTAATAAATCTACACTATCCATCTCCCCTTAACTTTTCCATATCATTTTTCAAGAAAATTATATAAACATCAAATGGGGATTTAAATTCTCTCATATTCATTAGAAAATAACTTACTTTAAATTAATCTTGAATATACAAATAAGTTCAACTATATATTCTTATTTTTATAAAAAATTCTGAAATCATTTTGAACAAGTGCAAATTAGTCATATTAACTAAAATAATTAGCACTCAATTTAATGATTGTTTTCCAGCCTTGACTTGAGAAATATATATATATATATCTATATATATATAATATGTAAGCCATAAACTAATTAACAAATCTTCAAATTAATATTTCTATATTGGTTTTATGAATTTGATGTGTTAAGGCCCTATAGGTAGATAGAGAAATGAAATGCTAAAATTATATTGCATTTGCAATCATATCACTTTCTTATATTTAAATCACAGGATTCATTTCGGCGTGGTTTGATTATTGAATAATTCAAACTGACTTTTTTATAAACTTTAATTAATTATGAATTAATGTAAGAGTCACATTTAAGTCTTCGAACGTTCAGGGCCGGTCTTTGACTTCATTATAATTCAATCCAAAAAAAATAATTTAGCTCAACAGAACACTTTATAAATTTTATTTGTAAATTGGAACCTATATTACAAATTCGTCAATTTAAAAATGTTGATTAACTATTAATTGCTACATTTCTTTGGAATAATTGTATGGGGTAGTGATGAACTGAAACTCTTTTTGTTTGGCGGCAGACTGAGATTATGTAAGATATTAACTAATTTGATCAAAAAAATTAATTTATAATAACATTACTTATCTAGGATATACTTGGTCCATAAAAAAACCAATCGTCTCATCTTATAGTCCTTATAATAATATTTTTCGTAACTAACATACAAAAAATAAAAAGAAAATGTATAATAATACCACTCTGTTTCGTACGTACAAGTCAGTTGTAGTAGAAAAATTAAATTAAATGATAAAATAAAGCAATCTGACTAGGCTATGTTTAAATGGTTAGGATGTTGTGATTTTTTTTAGTAATAAAGACAAGCTCAAACTTGAAAGGTTTACTTAGACATTTGGCTTCCCTCAGAATTGTTTTCCTCAGTATCTCCTCAAAATCATCATCAACCTTAAACCAAAATAAATGGAGGGTTTAGATTTAATATTTTATAAAATTAGTATTATAAATATAAATAAAAAAATTTAAACTACTAAATTTATAAATAACCAAAATAAATGTTGTTGATATGCATGATTTATAACTGTAATATATACAAGATAACACGATTTTTAACTTATAAACTATTATAATAGGAATTGTATAAGATATTAAATCTTGACTCTCCTTTACTTGATTTAAGAGTGGAGATGTGATTCTAAGGAGATACTGAGAAAACTAATTCTGAGAAAATCCATCCCTATACATATCATAGCTAATCAAGAGTTGAAACATAGCTCAAATCTTAGTGTATGTGAAACATTTGGTTCAAACAAAAAGTTGGATTCAAACACACTTCCACTGCAGTGTCCAAGTGGAAGCTCTTACTTCCTCTTGAACCATAATAATCAATTTTGATCAAGTCCTTGAATTTGAATTATTTATTGCTCTTGAAATTGCTAAACATAATACATTGCAGTACTATATCCAATGCTGAAATCAAACTGGCCGAAGTTATCACCCTACTTAGCCAGGTAGTAGTTGTGGAGCTAACCGCCTTTTCCTCTGGGCTACTGGGTGATCTCATCCCACGACACCACTATCCTCTACCCAACAATGAGTTGGTGTACACCTCTCAGTGTGAGCTTATTCATTACCACCGCCTCTGTCAGATTTGAACATTGAATTCATGCATTAATATTTATGTATTAATATTCAAATAAAATAAATGAATTAAATTGAATAATATATTAAAATTTTGATTACTTACTTTGAATGCCCACTTCAAAACCAATGGAACGGCTAGCAGAAAGGCACGGGAATCATTGCTCCCTAGCAATATCCTGATTCTCAAACATCTTAGTCTCCTTGACTGAGATGTTGATATCACAAACATTAAAATTGTTGACACTCAGCTCCACATTTGCGTCCGCGCCACTAGCGCATGGGACCTTAACCTCAACCTCAGGGATATTTACTTCAGGGATCATGGGCTCCTTCCCAAGCCTACGACCAGAATCATGACTAGCCATCTACAAAAAAAAAGTTGATAATTAAAAAAAGTATATAAAATGAAAAAATAAAAATAAAGAAAATTATAAAAGTAAAATAAATAAAAAATTTAAAAAAAGAATAAAAAACTTTAAAAAATTAACCTTTAAAATTTGAAACTAAAGTATTTAAAAATTTTCTGAGAAAACGAAGAAACTCTAAAAATTGTGTTTGATTTGACCTTTTTAAAAAATCAGAAGTGAGAAAATAAGAAAGGAGAGGGGTATATGTAGGCATTACATTAGTAGCAGTTCTGTACAAATCGCTACTAATTAGTAGCGGTTGACGTGAAGACCACTACCCTAACTGCTGTAAACAGAAGGCGCTTAATCAAAACTCGTGCAATTTGGTAGCGGTTTGTCGTAACCGCTACAAATGTGATTACTGTCTGTAGCGGTTCCTTTTTAATATAACCATTGCAAAATGCGATGCAAATAGAACACGCTTCCTCAGTAACTTGCGAAGTTTGGTAGCGGTTTATATAACAGTTACTAATTTCGACGGAGCTAATGATGTTTCCGTTCTGCAGCGATTCCTCTGTGCACAACCACTGTAAAATGCGATGCAAACACTGCACGCTCCCTCGGAAACTTGTGTAATTTAGTAGTGGTTTGCAAAACCACTACAAATATCGCTTGAGCTGGTGACGTTTCGGTTTTACAACAGTTTCTCTATAAAATAAACACTACAAAGCGACAAAAAAAACAGCTACAATATTGGCGCGAAGTTCCCGCCAAATCGCACGAACCAATCTCTATTTTGTAGCAGTTATTAACCGCTACTAACACCATCGCCTCATTTTCGTTGCACTTTTGTAGCACTTTGACAAAGAACCACTATAAATGGTATATTTTACTAATAGTTTTGATAACTGCTGCTGATAGTACATATTTTTGTAGTGAATAGAGGAGTTGGTAGGTGCACAAAATCTCACATGAATGAATTGGAATCCAAGTGTAAATCAATAACAAAATGTCACAGATTATACACCATTCCCTCCACCAAACTTCTTATATCGCCTGATATGGAATCTAACCTAAAACAATAGAAGACCTATCTAGAGTCACCATCATTATAAGATCAATAAGCCCCTTCCTAGCCGACCACAACTAAGTCTAAGACTTGAAGCTGTCATCCTCTTTGTGATCGCCCACAGTTGGGTCTAAGACTCACAAGAGTTGACCATTCACAAAGTCATCCACAATGGGTCCAAGATTTGGAAGGTCTAACATACTGTCAACCAATATGATCAGTAGTGCAGACTATTGCCATGAACTTTAAGATTCATTAAATATACATCTTCCCAAACTCCATCAAAAATCAAACCCAAACAACATAGTCACCACCCTTTTACAACACATATATCAATATGCTTATTGCCCATCACATTCTCATTTATAAAGTAACATCACATGATATGAATAATAAAAAACATGAGTCATAGTAGTAAAATATTCACTTCACCAACAATCCATAAACATTTGAAACCTATTTTTTTAATAGACCTACTTTTGTGAAACCTATTTCACAAAAGTGATTTCATGTTAATTCATAAATGAATCATCATATATGGGTTTTAAAATCAAAATAAAACTTATAGTTCAAAAGATGTTTTGAAAACATCTTACAACCCATAAAAGCATATTATATAAATGAAATGTTATTACCTTTAGCCAAAGCAAGTTGCAATACCATAATAATTTTAGTTTAACTATCAAATCCTTAAACACAATTAATTTACTGACCATAATCACACGTCAATGTAATGACTCGCAACAATCCACGTATAAACAAGAATTAAACAAAATTTATTCCCTTTCTAAACTTCAAGTCCTCTCACGAAAATTCTTATTACATTCATACTCAAATCTTCTTTAATACTTCCATATTTCTAGCTATTAAAGCTTCCATGCTCCAAAATCCTCAACCTTTCTCTTTATATCTTCAAAATCACATAACTCACAAAAATCATTAAATCCTTAAAGAAACCTCCATTTCCTTCTTCCATAAATTATATCTCAATTATTTGAATCCCCAAAATATTTATATTCCCTCAATCTATCCAAAAACACCCAATTTCAGTACTCCAAATTCCTCCAAAATGCCCAACGTCAATATCTGATCATAAACCTCAAATTTATTCCATTCAAAAATCAATATCAACTTTAATGACATTCCTAAACCCAAATAAATTTCTCAATAAAATTTAGATTGGCCATAAAGTCCAAAATGCTAATTGTTGAGTCTATAACCAAGAAAAATCAGTATAAAATCTTAATAGATCAAAATAAAAAATATAAACCAATTAAAATCCTATGCAAACATTCCTCTCCATTCTCATAACCTTATTTTGTCAAAACGCAAAACTTCATCTGTAAAACTCTTACCTTAATACCAAAAACTTACTCATTTCAAGTATTTATCAAAGTATAATCAATACTTAGTAACTTACTCCAACCTACCAGGAATACAAAGTTCTCGCTTTCGACTAAATTCATTATATTATGAAGTTACCAACATACACAGTAAGACATAGTTTGCAAAATAATCCTATAGATGGCAATATACAACAATCAACACATAAATAACAAAGAGGTGATACATAGATATGCAAGGATATCTGTTACCTCATAACTCTCCCCGACGATTCAGCATGAGAATTATTACCTAAAAAGTGTTAAATTGATAGTTTGCAAAATAAGCCCTATAGATGGCAATCCTACTTAAAAGGCATAGGAGCGAGTGTCGATAAGAGATAGAGAATTAATTGCATATGAAAACAATTTTACAAGTAATACTAATCTTTCCAAATAGTTCATAATTATCTCTATTCACATTCCATAGAATACATGTATATCAATATCAATATATTCATTATTACCACGATCATCAAGATCAATTGGATCAATTTCTATATAGCCGCTTTTCCTTAATTGTTGAGACACATATTTATCAATTTATAACATCATGGATTTCATGCTTGCATCATCACAAAAATGTACAGGAAATCATTGCACAGAGATTTATTATTTTTATGTCTTCCCTTATTTCTCCCTAGCCTTATTTCCTCTTACTGAATCCATAGGCTAGTACTGTCCCATGTGACTGGTAGTACAACTCAACGAGTTTACCGATCAAGTGATATGGAGTGGCAAAAATCCACAGAGCACAAGACTGGACCATGGGTTCCCCCTTTAACATGAAGGAGTGTCATAAGCCCTTATCATAATGGGCACATGATCATCCGGTATACAGCACGGAAGTCCTCTAACCTTATTTCCTCTTTAAGCATACTAGATATTCACCCCCTTATCCTTCCTGAATAACCTCCCATCAATAATCATATCCTCCTCTCCCAATATTACAATTATCATTTTATAATCTTTAAACAAGGCATATCCACAATTTACGTCCCTGTTTGCAGCCGTAGCCAAGAGTAGGGTTTTGTTTTCCTGGATGCAACAGTAGCCACCAGAAAACGCGTCTGCAAGGAAAAGGTATCCACACTGTTATAAGGCATATACACAATTAATCATTAACAATATATATACACGCATAAATAGCTACTAGCACATTCCAATCAATAATTTCATGCTCAAAGTTTTTCATACAGTTAAAATAACATTTTATCAAAAGTATTTGTAAACATTGCCATTACAACACATCAATTTTATGACTCCAAACTTCACAATGCATTTTTAAATACTATCAAGGCAAAGTTTATCAAATAATAATATTTTTATCACAATAAATTTAAAATCACTCACCAAACATGTCTCAAGCATGCATAATAAGTAGAAAGCGGTTGCCTTTCATTCAATAAGGAAATGTTATGCCAATAATAATCTCGTTCCCAACATCAACAATTTCTACAATTAGTCTACACAATCAAACATTATCACATATTAATTTATTTCTTTAATACTTTCTCATAAATATTTTAATTTCATAAAACCCCAAATATTTGCAAAAAATCCTCAAATATCTTAATTTCCTTTAAATATCCAAATATTGCAAACTACAAATTTAATAAAATTCCACATTCTATTTTCAAACTTTAATAACAAAACTAAATCATTAGAAATTCACCACTACCTCCATAAACATCAATTAGAATATCTAAACCTTAAAAAATTATCTATTATCTCCAATAATCTCAAATAAACTATTTAACTCAACTTTTGATAGCTCAAAAATATTCTATATATTAAAAAAATTATACAAAATAAATTTCTAAAATATCTCAGATATCCAATAAATAAATCTAACCACGTATAACATGGTTATAAAAATATATTTATTATTATATGATTTTCTATAAATAAAACTCTATATATACAGAAATTTAAATACTAAAATATTGTCTAATTAATATGATATTACTACCATTAGATAGAGAAAAATATTTAGAGCAACTTTCAGGAAGGAACTATTTTGAAAAGGCCATTTTACTTACCTAAATGATTCAAAAAGTAGAACCTTGTAACTTGAAAATTCCCCCTAAGATCTTTTTTCCCCTCTCTCCCCTCTCTCTACTCACGCCTCTCCTTCTCTGTGATATGAACTTGTGGCTGGTGGGTGTATATATAATACCCCACCGCCTTACTATACCATTGCATGTTTCACGTCTTTTTTTTTAATTTTCAGTGGCAGTAGAATAGAGAAGAGATAAATATGGAAAAATGGGAAATTACAATATCGGTCCAAATCTTTATTTATTTATTTACTTTTTTAATAAAATAATTTATCCACTTAATTATTTGTTAACCTCAATTAAATCCCAATTTAAAAATTAAGATATTACATCATCAAAACCCTAACCCAAAAACATCCTTTATCCAGCACGAAAATACAACCATTAGAAAGAGAAAAATATATAGAACAACTTTCACGAAAAAAGAGAGGTGAACAAGGGGAAATTTTGGTTACCTAAATGATCTCAAAGTTTTCCATGGCAGAGCTTTTCACGTCACATGTTGGAGAAGAAGAAGAAGAAGAAGAAGAAGAAGAAGAAGAAGAAGTGGAAGAAGAAAATAGAAGAGGAAAATGGGGGTAAGGTACTATAATATCCCCACGTGATCGGCACATGCTCACTTAAACTTACTATCGTTGACAGACAGAGTTCGCTGCGACAAAGCTATCTTGAGACAAGAAAAATAGCTTGAAATTGAGAGTTGGCTACGACAAAACCAAATGTTGGTAGCAGTGAAAGGGATTCAAGAGGAATTCTTGAAAATGGATGCTAGTTCACCGAGGCGAAACCAAAATTTAGACGTTGCGAAGGTGTTCAGAGAGAAACCTTCGCTACTTGAAGAAAGATTGCCATGCGAAAGGAACCTAAAAGCAATTCCCACTTATAAACAACTATTCACCGCGACGAAGCCACAAAATGGTTGCGGAGAAAGTCCTCAAACGACAAAAAACAACATTTTCAAATATACAAGGGGAAACTTTAATCATAAATGATTATCTTTAAGTCATAATTAACTCCCAAATAAAATTTAGGATGCTATATTTGTCACTTCAAAGTTTGCTACCTACTTGTTTATTGAATTTATCCCAAACTTCTGAAGTATTCTTCAATACTTCAAATTGCTTCTTTTTCTTCACCACAACTAGGATACCTTCCCCACAACCATATTTACCTTGCAAGCATTTAGCCTACTGCTTGGTAAGTAAACCATGACATAATTTAATAATTAAACACTACAAAAAAGGTTGTATTAGTAGTAGTTATTTTATGTATTTGTAGCGGTTATAACTTCTACAATGACATGTAGCAGTTTGAAAAACCGCTGTAAAACACACTGTGGTAAACGATTTAGCAGTGGTTTAAAAGAACCGCGGCGCACATAGAATAAACCGATACTAAGTTTGTAGCGGTTATATAATAACCAAACGAGGTACGAACATTTTTAGCGAACCAAAACTGATACTAATCTAGCTAAACGCGACAATGGAACATAACGTTTGTTGCGGTTTTAAAACCGCTACTAATTAAAATAGTAATTCCCACCAAAAAATTTCATGAAAATTTTCCCTCTAGAAATTTGCAGCGGTTTCATAACCATTACTAATTAAAATAGTAATTATTGCCCTATTTTGACGAGTAACAAATTTCCCTCCAAATTTTTTGTAGCGGTTTCTTCAACCGCTACTAATTTGAAATAGTTGTTTACGCCTTTTTATTTCATTTAATGGAAAAAAATAAAAAAAAGCAGTCGTGTTTAAAAATTTTTAAACAGTTGTAGCAGATATAGAACCACTACTAAATATTATGAAAATTTTTAAACAAACAGCAGAAAAGTTGCAAAATAGATTTGTAATTTATACAAAAAAAATAAGTTACAGAACTTAAATAAGCAAAAAAACAAAAATAAAAATATTTTAAATATTGTATATATTATATTGAGTTAAAAAGTACTTACATGAAAAAAAGTATACCAAAAGAAAAAAATTAACCGCAAATAAAAAATAATAGCGAAATTAAAAATTAAGAAAAAACTAAAAGAATAAAATACAAAACCAAATTTTAAAAAAGATTACAAAAATACTAAAGAAAGAAAACCAAAATTTTAAAAGATTAATAAAATAAAGACAGAATTAAACTAAAGGAAAATTAACAAAGTAAAAGTACTAAACATGGAGAAGACGAGCAGACGGCATGCCAACGTTACAAGGCCAGAGATGAAAAACGTTTGTTGAGGGGGAATGGTATTTATAGGCTATTCTACATGTATTAGCAGCTATTTATGGTGCGCAATTTTGCAGTGGTTTGCTTTAGCAGTGGTTTACGCCACGCAATTTTGCAACGGCTTATAGTGGCAGCGATTGTATCTGCAGCGTTTTAGGTGACGGTATTTGCAGCGGTTATGCAGATTTGTAGCGGTTTGGAAACCGCTGCAAATATGTTCAACATTAAAAAAATAAAAAAATTACGCACCTGATTTATTTGTTCATCTTCATTAGCTCTAACAAGGGGTGAATCTTCATCTCTTTCGGGAAAGAATTTTTGAAAATTAGTATGTTGGAATGGCTCCGCCTCATGTGTCAAATGTTCAACACTATCACCCATGTCATACATATCTTTGTGCTTAAGATGAACAACCATACTCCAATCTTTATGTTTCTAATCTTCGACATAATAAACTTGTTGTGCCTCTGATGCTAAAACATATGGCTCATCGTCTGGAGAGTCACCTGTGTGAATGAGCCTTAAGAAATTCACAGATGTGATGCCTAGCTCATCAGTGGTTATTCCATGAGTAGTTGTCATATTTGCCTAGGAGCACTTGAATAGCGTGACGATGAATTGACCCTGATAATTCAGTTCGATGATGTCAACTAGTTTTTCATAGTAGGGGACACCTCTGAAACGCATGTCACCATCACTGGAGCTCGTATAAATTCTTGTACTGAATGTCCCAAAACCCCCAGAATTTTGGGTGAGAGAACCTTAATGGCGTGAAACTGTACAGAACTTGAAGTCGTTGACGTTGTATGCAGTAAACCTTCTCGCATATTGGAGTGGGCCAATGGCAAGATTTGTTAAATCAACTGGGTGGGGGTTGTTGCCATTGCGCATTCGACGTGCAAACCAACTTGAGAATTCTCTATGCATTCTTCTATCAACCTCAACGGACGCCTGTGCCCTGATACGTAGTTGACACTTGACATAACTTCTGAACTCTCTAACATAATTAAACATATATTAAATTAATAAGATAATATGTTGGTAAACATACGTTAAATTAATAACTTAATAGGTTGGTACTAATACTCATTGAATGAAAGGATCTACTTGATTGCAGTTGATGAGTACATGTCAATGTGCCTGTAGCATCTCATTAGGAGTGAGGTTGAAGTATTGATGTTCTCCAACTGATCTTCCAACTGGAGGGAACAAATTGGCTGCTGATGTTGAGGGACCAACATCAAGGAAATCATCAACATATGGACGACGGTTGAAAGAGGTCTCGATGTCATCAAAGTACCGTGAACAAAAGTTCAGGACCTCATCCCCTATATAGCATTCTGCTATTGAACCCTCTGGCCATGCCTTATTCCTGATATATAACTTCAAATTCCCTAAGAACCTGTAATAAGTTCAAACATTAACACAAGTTAGTAAATTGGTGATAAACCGATCTATGTAAATAATGTGTGTGAGTATCTTTTAATGGGATACATCCAATGATATTGAACGGGGCCTCCGAGTTTTGCCTCTTGGACAAGGTGTACGGTGAGGTGCACTATGACAGTGAAAAAGGAAGGAGGGAAGATCATTTTCAAATGGCACAATGTGAGAATTATCTGCTGTTACAGTTGATCTAACTCCTCAATGATAAGAACATTTACACACAACTTTCTGAAGAATGAACAAAGCTCCACTAACACCGTTGACACTTCTAGAGGCAATGTGTTTTTTAGTGCCAATGGTAGTAATTGTTGCATAATGACGTGGGAGTTATGACTTTTTAATCCAGATACCTTTCAAGACTGTAAATCAAAACACCTTGAAATGTTGCTTGAATATCCATTATGAACCCTAATGTTCTTCAACGTTAAGAGGAATATATCCTTATTCGGCTTCGTTAAGGTAAATTTTGCCAGTTGAAACTTGTCATTGTCGTCTGGCTAAGCATCTTGACGAATTCCTATGGATTGTAAATCCTTCCTAGCTCGTAGATGATCTTTGGACTTCTCAGATTTGTTCAACAAGGTGTACAGAACATTATCACATACATTCTTTTCAATGTGCATCACATTAAGACTATGACGTAACATATTAGTCTTCCAATAAGGAAGAGTAAAAAATATACTCCTCTTCTGCCATTGCTGAACTGGGTCAACCTCCAAAGTACTACGTGGTTTCCTTTCACCTCGTTCTGAATTATCCTTTTTTCCAAACTCAAAATTGACATCATCAAGCTGGCTCAAAATATTAGAATCACTTAACATGACAGGTGTTCCTCTTCTTTCCTGTTTTCCATCAAAATGATTTCTTTGAAACCTAAATTTGTGCTTCCCATCAAGAAATCGGCGATGTCTGATAAAGAATCACTTCCAACTGTGTGGAAGGCGCAATGGCCTCACGTCAAAGTTACACACGGGACAATCGAGTCTAGTATGCACGTTCCATCCAGAGAAAGTTCCAAGACATGAAAATTCACTTATAGTACACATCAAAGCTGCACACATTTTGAACAGCTCCTTATCATATGCATCATATGTCTCAACCCCATCAGTCCATAATTCAACAAACTCCTTTATCAAGGGTTGCAAGTACACATCAATATCGTTGCCCGGTGCTTTCTTTCCTGGGATGACCATAGACAAAATAAATGAGTTCTACTTTATATACATCCAAGGAGGCAAATTGTATACAATTACCAAAGGCCAAATACTGTAACTTGTGCTTAGGTTCCTGAAATGATTGAATCCGTCAGTCGCCAGAGCAAGGCGTATGTTTCTGGGATCCGCCGCAAAATATGAAAATTCTTTGTCAAACCCCTTCCAAGCCTCTTAATCCCACGGATGTCTTAACTTACCATCGAGATTTGCTTCAACAGCATGCCATCTCATGTGCTCAGCAGTTTTAGTCGAGAAATACATTCTCTGAAGTCACGGCTTCAAATGAAAATACCTAAGAATCTTTGTAGGTTTCTTCTTCTTATTCTTCCCCTTCCCTTCCGGCTTGTATCTCGAGGTGTTACACTGCTTGCAACTTTTTCTATTCGCATCTTCTCCCTAATAAAGCATGCAATCATTTGGACATGAACGGATTTTTTCATACTTCAAACCCAATTTAGTGATAATCTTCTTTGCATCATAAAAAGATGCTGGGATCGATGCGTCAGGGAATGTGTCGAGTAACAATTCTAATATCGTCGACATTGGTCTATCAGATATACCATATAGACACTTAATATGGTATAATTAAATTAAAAAAAGATAATTTTGAGTACTTTCTACACCTAGGATATAGAGCTTTGTCGGATTCTTCCATGAGCTAAAAGAAAGTACGAGCTTTCGCATTCCTAATGTACTGAGATTCCAGACCTTGCACTTCATCTGTGACTACATTGCCATGAACCCCAAAAACATCACGAAGTGCATCATTGACGGGGTCAACACGGTCCTCTTCCACTCCTATTTGCGAGAATGTAGGAGTACATCTCTAAAGACATCACTAGTTTCTCCATGATATACCCAGTTTTTGTAACTTTGAGGGAACGACTTAACTATCAAGTATTCCCTAACAACATCTTTAACATGTCATTTTTTGAAATTACATTTAGAGCAAGGACATGAAATCTTACCATTAATCTTGCCATGTCTATCAGCAAAATCCAAGAAACTGTTTAATTCGACCAAATATCAAGCGAACGTGTGAGGAAACCTGATCCATGACTTATCCATCAGAAGAACTTCACATAAACTGGATCGCAATATCACCAAGAATAAGAAGTGTGATCAGAGACAGAAATTAGAGAAAGAATGAGAATTTGGCATGAAATCTGAGCTTGGAAAGCTTAAATTGGTGTCTATCAATGGTCACAAAATTAAAACCGCTGCAAAAAATGTTACAAAATGCATGACCGTTGAACTTTGGAGCGGTTTACAACCGCTGCTAAATGGATGACCGTTGGACATTGTAACGGTTCCTTAACCGCTGCAAAAAAACTAAGGGAAATTTTTCGAATTTCAAATTTGCAGCGATTTATAACCACTGCTGAAACCGAGGGCAATTTTTCTTGAATTTCAAATTTGCAGCGGTTTTTTGTAACCGCTGCTAAGAGGAACAAGAACCGCTACTAAATTAATAATAATTATGATTAATAATTTATTTTATTCATAATTAATAATAATTATTCAAAAATTAAATTTATTTGAATTAAATTTTAGAACAAATGATTTAATTTCAAAATTAAAATTTATTTAACTTTAATTTGTAAAATTATTTGTTAATTAAATGTTTATTTTATTTAAAATTAATAATAATTATTATTATTTATACTATTAATGAAATTTAAAATCTCAATTAAATAGTTCGATAAGAAGACAAAATTTTAAATAAATAATGTATCGAATAATACAAAAAAAATGAATACAAACAATCAACCGTCCGGAGGGTGGCTGGGGGTCTGGGGATCCTCGGGATGTGCAGCAGGCTGGGGAGTTGGGGGTGGTGGAGGTACTGAGGGTGGGGGCCATGGCCGGCAGAGGAGGTATCTCAGGTGGAGCAGAGCCAGGAAAGGCAGCTTGGAATGCCATCTAAATCATGACATTCACAGCCTGCCTCCACATCTCCTTCTACGACTACATCTCGGACCACACTTGGGTCTCTGCCTCCTGCACCCGTGACTCGAACTGATGCTGCAACTGCTCCTTCTGCTATTGTATCTGCTCCTACTGCTGTAGCAACTGCGCCTGTATCTCAGCCTGCAAGCACTCTTTATCTGCATATAACCCGTTGTGCCGTCGAGGTCTAAATGTAGTCACCTGGGACGCAGCAGCAGAGGAGGAAGTCCCAACCTCATATCCTCTACCCCCACAGATAATGGTTCAGGTCGCCCTAAACCTGAACCCTGAGAGTCGGCAGGGGTGCCTGTCACGACCCTCCGTGGCCGCCCTCAGTGAGGCAGTGGGGTCTCTAGTTGACCCCTGAGACTCCCTCAGCTCAGCGTTTGTACGTTGAATACGACCATGTACTTAAAAAATAATTAAAATTAAAAATAACTAATGTAAAAATTAATTATAAAATTACTAATTTAAAAATCAATTACAAATTAAATTATTTACAAATTAATTATAAAATTTAAAAATTAATTATCAAATAACTAAATAATTATAAAATTACTAATTTCAAAATTAATTATATAATTTAAAAATTAATTATAAAAATTTCTAAATAATTATCAAAATTACTAAATAATTATGAAATTATTAATTTAAAAATTAATTATACAATTTAAAAATTCATTATGAAATTACTAATTAATTA
The DNA here is from genome assembly GCA_025593235.1 of Vachellia pachyceras. Classification (NCBI taxonomy): domain Eukaryota; kingdom Viridiplantae; phylum Streptophyta; class Magnoliopsida; order Fabales; family Fabaceae; genus Vachellia; species Vachellia pachyceras. The sequence continues at coordinate 21,606 of JANTPZ010096142.1, read as the reverse complement.
TAAAATTACTAATTTCAAAATTAATTATAAAATTTAAAATTAATTATAAAATCACTAAATAATTATAAAAAATACAAATTAGAAAATGAATTATAAAATTAAAAATATTTATAATGATCTCCTCGATCTCGTGCATCAACGGAGATCCATCTGTGTGCCTGTGGGTAGCCACAAACATCTCCCCATAAGTCGCCCTCCATCCCTCCCTCTGTGCCGCCTCATCCAACTCCGAGTACGCGATGGAGAACGGCTTCAATCCTGTAGTATGGTGGATCGTTTGCCGGGACCGGCTCCACCCAACCCTCTCCGACACGACCTACTACTCCAGTGACCTCCTGAACCGGACAAACTTGGCCCAGTCCGCCGCATCGACCGTGTCTAGGACGTCTACCTCCAGCTCCTGGATCGTCCTCGTTCCTTACCCCTCCTTCTGGTGGTACAGGCGATTTCGCCTGTTCTTCCACCCTTCCCCCATCATCGAGATGGCGAAGTCCTTGTGCGCATCTCGTACAACAAATTTGCCCTGCAACAGATTTCAAAATAAAAGTTAGTACTCTATTTATTAATCAATAATAATTACCACACTTTAAATAATTTAAATTGTACCTTTACTTTCTTCGATACAGCGTCTTCAAGCTCTGTTGGATCCTCTTCCAGGTCTCAGCCCTGATGTCAAACTATAGGAAGTTCCCGCCCTGCTCAGTCAGGTAGCGGTTGAAGAGCTGACCACCCTCTCCTGCGATTGTCGGGTGATGTCCTTCCACTGCACGACGACTCTCTGCCCACTAGGGATTTGGTGTACATCCCTCAGTGTGAACTTCTTCATCACCGTCGCCCCTGTCGGATCTGAAAATTGAATTCATACAATTATTTCATAAAATATTTATTTATTAATAAACAAATAAAATAAATCATTTTAATTAAATAATGTATTAGTTGTTTACCTACCCTGAAAATCCACCTCAAACCTAGTGGATCGACCGGCAGAAGGGCGCCGGAATCCTTGTTTCCTCTCGATGTCCTGGTCCTCAAACATCTGAGCCTCTTGGACTGAAATATTGATATCGCCGACGTCTAAGCCGTTGACGCTCAACATCATGTCACCCTCCTTCTGAACATCTCCACCCTCTGGGATCATAGCCTCCTTCCCATGCCTCTAACCAGGATCTTGATCAGCAATATGAAAAAAATTAATTTAAAAAAATTAATTAAAATAAAATAAAAAAATTAAATAAAAAAAATTTAAAAAAATTTAAAACTAACCTTTAAAAATAAAGGTGAATATCTAAATAAAAGTTTTTAGAAAAATCAGAAGGTTATTCTCTGATGTGAAGTTTTTGAAAAATGAAAGTGAAGAAATGGGGGGAGGGGGTTTATATAGGCGTTGATTTAGTAGCTGTTTTGGATAAACTGCTGTAAATTAGTAGTGGTTCTAAGCAAACCCGCTACCCTAACCGCTGTAAACTTAGCGCGCCTACTGGGTAATCGTGCTCTTTAATAGCGATTTGTCTGAACCGCTGTTAATTTAGAGACTTTTCATTTTTACAGCGGTTATTTTTGAACAAACCGTTGCAAAAGGCGATGCAAATTAGTAGCGGTTTATAAAACAATGACAAATGTCGTTGCCATTGACAACCTTTCATTTCTGCAACGGTCCGCCTTTATTAAAGCCACTGCAAAATTGCAACATAACCGCTACCAATTTTTACTTCATTTTTTAGCGGTTTTAAACCGCTACTAAATTCATTCATAAATTGTTGTCGCAAATTAGTAACGCTTTGACCTAAAACCGCTACAAAGTTCATGATTTAGTCACGGTTTTGGTAACCGCTACTAATAAACCGCTGCTAAATACTGTTTTTTTGGTAGTAAAAGTTTCATTATGGCTTTTAAGATCTTTTATCCCATGACCTCCATCTACCTTGTCCATCTTAATTTTGTCCCATGAAATAAGATGCATCTCTCTTTCATTATTACCCTGGTTCCAAATAAAATCACTACTGATTGGATCTAGAGCTGCAATCACGCATGTTGGAAGGAGTGTCTGCATCTGGTAGAGATGTATATCAGATAACACAGATTTAATAAGCATTGTTTTCACAGTCATGCTTAATAGACGACCTTTCTAACCTGTGAGTCTCTTCTTGACTTTGACTATAATTGGTGCGAAGATTGCCTTTACCTCTCTCTTATGGTTTACGTAACCGACGACTTATATGATGAATATTTAACTTATTTTCTCATTTTTCCTCTTTAGGTTTTGGATATTGTTAATAACCGACGATACTGTTAACTTGTTTTCTCACTTCAATTTTATTACAAAAATGTCACCTCCTTTTTTATAATGTTGGTTTCATTTTTAACCAACGTTGAAAGGTGACAGTAAATCACTATTGTGTAGTATATGTTTGAAGTAAGAAAAACTCCCAATATCTGGTTGTATTCTATAGAGGTAGACTTTTGATTTATCCAGATTCATTCTGTAACTAGATACTTCACAGAACAATTGCATAACACTTCTCATCGTCACCATTTGCTCAAAAGATGCCTCTATGAATAAGATGAGGTCATCTACAAAGAACATATGTGATAGCGCCACCCCTGATGAGTTGAGATATAACGGTCTCCAATTACCTATTGCCACTTCCACATTTATCGTTTGACTTGGTCATTCCATGCATAATACAAAGGTATGGGCTCAATGGGTCTCCTTAGCGAATATCCCTGGTTGGAAAAAGTGAATCTGTCATCAAACCATCCCAACATACTTTCTTGGTTGTTGATGAGAAAAATTGCATGATTAAATATATGAATATGTTATTCAAACACAGAATACATAAATTAAACTTTCATACCATTCTGTCTTCTTGAGGAAGGATAATGTTATCACAACTCTACCGGCTCGAAATGAAGCTACATTGGGTAGGACCAATCACCATATCCATTACCCTTTCAAAAGGTTGGCTATCACCTTACTTAGAATTTGGAAACTTACATTGCACAAAGAGATAGGTCTGAAATCTCGAATGCTAGAAGGAATGTCAATATTGGGTATCAGGCATATATGTGTCTAGTTGATATCTTTATCTTGCTTGGATCATCCATCAACTCTCTGATTAAATCATAAACTTTAGTCCCCACTACATACCATTGAGATTAGAAGAAATGAGGCTACAACCCATCCGAACCAGGAGCTTTGAAAGCCCTCATCTAAACAGTTGTGTTCTTGATTTCAAATGAGGAGACATATCTCTGAATTTTTTAGTTGACTCTTCCTGAGAAATGGGAAATTTTCCAGCCAGATCTAAACATCTCTTACCTTAGGATCTCTAGAATATAAATTTTTAAATAATCAAGATTAAGGTTTAGGTAGAAATCAAGATTTCAAATCCTATCCATTTAATGTAATTAAAACGATAAATATGAAATTTATAACAAAATGCACTATCTGCCTGAAGTTGAAAGTACACTGAAAAATGAAAATTTTTTCCTTCGTTATCAGTGAAAATCTTTTTCTAAAGTGTCACCGAGGAGTACTCTTCATAATAATAAACCCAATTAAAGTGATAAGCATCGTTGTGAGTTTCAGGTGATAAATTTATTTTCTAAAGAGATTACTACTTAAGATTCCACATCTATTGAAATAAAAAACTGTTTAAAATATAAAAATTAAATTAAATGTTACTTTAAACGGTCTAGATTGATAATAAACATCTGATGAGCATGTGATGTTTCATGGTGAAGCAACATATATGTTAATCATCAATCATCAATATGGGAAAATAAAAGTTTTATCAATTTACACTACTAATATATAATTAAGAAATGAATAGTTTGAATATCAAGGTTTCATTTCATACATGAGTGAAAGCAAAAGTTCATGTGAGTAGGAATTTAGGAATTTATTAGGGTCAGGCATGATTCTGAATTCCAAAAAATGCTTATATATAGATAATTCATTATTAAAATATATTGATCATTCGAATTTACAATCTTACAAGTTATAGGCTAAATTTTTATCGATCGGATCAACCTTTGTCCATAGATGATATAATGGAATGAATTACGTAGATCCACAACCAAGATAGTTGGTAACATATATAACGGTCTACGAGAAGAGAAGTGAAAGCAATAAGCAAATTAAGGCTAAGAAAATCAGGGGTCCCTTAAGTCTCAGACCAAACCTTGTCAAAATCTGTATATGTTTCAACTTGAAGTGTTAGTTGCTCATCACTTTACATGGTGAATGCCTAAATCTTCATATATAAATTATTTTCTTCCTTATCTCCACTGATGTATCCATCCATCTCTTCTCAAAATTTTAAAATATAATCCATTCAAAAAATAATTCCCAAAACAAAAAAAAATTTAACTTAAGAAATAATATTTTGATGAATAATATTATTAGTAGTAATGCCATTCAATTGGTAGTAATTCGACTCATATATTTCACAAGTGTGGATATTTGAATCATACTAATAATATGAAGTGTCTAATTAGTAGTTTATTAACATAGTAAATATTATATAATTTATTTTTCCCCATAAAGGTATCGATGTTCATGCTTCATTAGCGTTGTGGCATTCTTATTCTTTTTTTAATAATAAAAGGACCCCATTTGACCAAAAAAAAAAAAAGGACCCCAAGTCTTGTTGCCCACCAAAAGTTTGCACATATAGTATCAATCATTTCAAGTCTCTTCACATTAATTCAGTCAAACCACAGTATCATCCCACTTTCCTATTATTAGATTAAGTAAGCTAATGTTCTCAACAGTGTAACTAATAAGAGTCACACCATTTTTTAGGCCTTTATATTATCCACTTCAATTTGGAATGAGAATGAAAATTGAGAGCCACTTATTATATGCTAAAAGCCATTTCTGTCCATTATTGACAAATCAAATACAGAAAAGAAGCTAACAATTTTTATTTAATATACCACCAAGGCGTGAGAATGGACTAAATATTTAATAAATAATAATAATGCCATTTCTAAGACCTAAGCTTAATTCCAATTACGGCATGTTATGTTAGAAAAATGTGTGATTCATAACTCAAAAAAGTGGCTTCTTCTATACATGAGCTAGAGTGAGTGATAGATAACACATTCAGACTTATCAAAACATGGTTACTTTTGCCAAAATGAGGTTTTGGCAATATGTTCCCCCAACAAGTGACTTTTACTATTTGTGAGAAAGAACGCTGACAAACATGTAAGTTTATCAAAATACATTTACTTTTACTAGAATGTGAGTTTGTTAGGGAGAATACGTTTCCCCCAAAAATGAAGCTTCTTTTATGCATGGAAATAAGGGTATTCGAAAGCGTAATCAATCAAAACACAGTTGCTTATTCGTAGAAATATAGTTTTAGTAAGAAAAACATCTTCCAAAATTCGCTTTAAAAAGAAAAACATAACCAATTAATGTTTAGCTGATAGGGAGTTATGCAATCAGAATCAATAGTGTCTTTGAGTTAGAATTTTAGATATGCAAATGTGTTGGAAAAGTTACCGCTCATTTGATTTTACTAACTTGATTGGATTAGAGTTTAACATGGTTGATTAAAAAATGGAAGAGAGAAAGACTCAAAATTTTGGGGAAAATTACTTAGATGTTCCAAGAAAAAAATGTAATTACCATAAAATCTTGATAACAACATAATTATTGTCATTTCCTACATCATTTTCTGTATTGTTACTTGGTATTACATATTGATCACCTGTAAGATTTTTTTTTTTGTAAATGCATTCATTCTTTATAACCACATAATGATTTTCTTAAATTTTATATGGGTCACATTAAAGTTGTTTTAAGAACCAAATGGATAGATAGTAACACACATGAGGTTTGACTTTTGAATTTGTGACTTTATATTTATAAGAAAACTTTCATGTGAGAATATTGGTATCATACTAAGTTTAGTCTTGAGTCTTAACCCTTTCCAATATCATTAGTTTCTTTCTTCAAGTTCATTGTGTCTTGAAACAGAGTATTCGAATGTAAAATGCTTGCTCATGATCAAAATCTAATCGGAGCTTAGTGATTACTTCTTTTTAAATAAGAAAACAAAGAGAGAAAGGACCAAATGAACCAGAAATAAAGCTCAAGAAACAGAAAAAAAAAACAGAGGATCAACTTGAGGTTACACAAATATTGGTTACTCGTTGGAACTTAAATACATGTTGCTACTTCCTAGGACATTCAACGCGTTGTAAAATGCAGTATTTGAATTTCCCAGGGAATAGCTTCTGTTCTTGGAAGTGGCGCGTCACTAGGGAAATCCCCAATTAACCCTCTAACCAAAAATAAAAATTAAAAAAAGAAGTCTACGACTCTTTCTGCTATAGCTATTACCCTATACAGCTAAAGACAAATTCCTTAAAGATTTTTTCCATCAATTTTTGGTTTTTTGTTTTTCTGGGTTTAGTAAAGGAAATTAATTAATCTCGATCCCACGATTGCTATTAGCTTAGCTTCTGAATCATTAACCCGAAGAATCTTGCTGGCTCTCTTCATCTTTGAGCATCTTCTCTGTTTCCTCTGTTTCTGTGAGATCCTTGGCTCTTTTTGCCTCTAATTCCCAATCTGTTTGACTCAGAACCACGAGCATCGTTACTGCACACGAGCCCTGTGCAGCCAAAAGCCCTAACCAGAGACCTTCAAAATCAAAACCAGAAAAGAAAGCTAGAGCTATGGCCACAGGCATTCCGACAAGGTAGAAGCATCCCAAGTTTATGTTAGCACCAACCTTCGGCCTCGCTGTTCCCCTCAGAACTCCACACCCTGTTGTTTGTGGGCAATTTCCAAGTTCACAGAGGCCTATTATAGGTAAAACCATCGAGGTTAGGGTTATAATCTCTTTGTCCCCATTGAACATACTGGCCCACACGTTCCTCACCGTTACAGAGAAAGCCAGAGCAGAGAGTCCCAAGAAGAAGCTACAGGAGAGACCCACAATAGCAGAGAGCTTCGCTTTTGATGACTCTTGAGCGCCAAGGTTGTTTCCAACTCTGGTCGAAACACTGAAGCTTAAGGAAGATGGAAAAATGTAAAGCAGGGAGGTGGTTTGGATCAAAATGCCCATGGAAGCTACGGTGGCTCTAGGATTCAGAAGCAACCCACAGAGTAAAATCATGATCTCGTACCACCACCATTCGAGGCAGACCGAAATGCAACTTGGAATCGCCAGATTGAGAAGCGACCTCCATTGCGTGAAACACTCGAACGAAAAGCCTCCCCAGGTTTTCTTATGCGTGCCTGAGAAGACTATGTAGAGGATTAAAGAAGCTATGAGGTTGAAGTTAGTCCAAATCCCACCGAGAGCAACGCCTTTGATTCCCAGTTTAAGGTAATAAACGAGGAAGTAATTGATGGGTAAGTGAAGCAGAACAGATAAAATGGCACAGAATGTTAGAGGCAGAGTAATTGATTGGCTTCGAAGGTAAATCCGTAATGGGTGTAAAAGAGATTGAACCAAGAGGTCAGGGATAGAATAAACGAGATAGGATTGAGCTTGTGTGGCTATGGCTTCATCTTGACCACACAAGAGAAGAATCGTCTTCATATATATCCAGAGCAGAGATATGGGGATGCAGGTAAAAAGCAGAAGAAGAACGGTTCTCTGTAAACAGAGGCCAAGCAGGGTGAATCTCTTTGCCCCAAAAGCTTGTCCACAAATGGGTTCCATTCCAGTGGCCAGACCGGAGAGAATGGAGTAACCAGTAATGTTGGCGAACCCGACGGCGAGGGAGCCACCGGCCAAGGCGAGCTCGCCGAGGTGGCCGAGGAAGAGCATGGAGATCATGGAGCGGCAATAGAGAAGAAGGCCGGTGAGGATCATGGGAAGAGCGATCTTGCCTATGGAGACAACCTCTCTGAAGCTATCAGAGAGATGGATTTGATTCGCAGGTTTGAGGATCAATGGGTCTGACATATTCTCTGGCTGTGGTTGATGTTTGAGGTAATGATCGGAATTGGGATTATTGCATTTGCAGGGAAGAAGATCAGGAGATCGTAGTTGACACATAAGGATGATTTTTATAAGTTGTTTGTTGTCTCTGTTACGCCTCTGAGAGGGAGAGGGAGAGGGAGAGAGTATAAAGGAAGGAACAGAGGCATAGAGAATTGAGGAAGGTGAGGGAGCTTGTGTGTAGGGTAATACGGGGGACTTATATAGAGAATTTAGATGGGAAAAACATAATTAAATAAAAGGTTCGAGACCTAAAACTGATCTAACCTCTCGTTAGAATTGTCTTTGCTGCTAATGACGGTGTAATCTAGTGATATAAATGCTTTTTTTTTAAGTGACCATGGCTCTGGTAATATCAACCTTTACAAATCATTTGTAGGTTAAATTGAAGGCATCATATTTATTTAAATTTAAATTCTAAACTAAAATATTACCCTACCTCATTCATGTACACAGATTTATGGATGATTTATTTTGCAAAGAAACTAAAATTCATTTGATTTTGCTGACAGGGAATAACTTTCCAAGGAATCCAAACTCGGGTATGCGACCGGCCAAATATTATATAGAATATTAGATAATGAAGGCTGCGATAATATATATATATATAATATCCACTATTGAGCTTAAGGAAGGACTAGAAGACACTTGGGAAGAGAGGAAAAGTTGTACTATGGAAGAGATAAGAGACAAGAGTCCAAGATTATTATTTGATCGGTGATTTTGAAGGCAATATCTATATTATTAATAGTGAAGCAGTAAAATGATTCATTCTGAGTGATTTTCCTTGAAGTTAGAGAAGGCAAAACATAACTTTCACTATGTAACATAAATACAAATTTTAGATTCTGTAAAAGATCAGGTTAATTTAAAAAAATTATAAAAGGGACAAATTCATACAATTCGGAGCATAATGTTTTGCCAATAATCTCAGAATCTAGATGTTTAAAAAGGTCACGAGTTTAACTTTGACATCAACTCATCCCTCTAGTTGAAAAAAGAGGTGGAAGAGGAGGAGAAACGTGATATCTCTCTAAAAATTAAATTGGAAAAATCAGAGAAAAGTTAATAGTAAAAATTTCTATTAGTGAGAAGATTATGAATTTGAATATCAGTACTTTTTACATACGAGATCTTATAAAGTATGGGTATTTTCTTTATGTAAAAAGATATCAAGTTTTGGCGGGTAAAATTTTCCAAGTAGGGACTTTTGATTAATTTTTCCCACTAAATTTTGCTGGTTATATTGGGCTTGTTTGGCAAAGTGATAAAAAAAAGTCGAACGTAAGCTCAACAGTGTTTTTCCACAAAACGAGATAATCTTCTTCATATATTTACCTCGACTTACGTAAAAATACTTCTTTATCGCATTTTCAAACGGGCAATTATTTAGAGGGTCGAACAGAGAAAAATGAGATTCACATGTGAACATGCCCCAATTTCAAGGGGAGGTCCAAAATTGAGTTTTTGTGAAGTGGTAAGGGCCAAAGCAGAGAGGAAGACAAAAGGAACTGGCATTGGACAATGAATCAAGGACCCAATCTTGTAAGCAAACCAAAAGCCAAAACAGCCCATTAGAAGCCATCAATGTTTACCCTTGATATACAAGGAAACACAGAGATAATCACTATTTGGGATTTGTTTTTCTTCCTTATTATTATATTGTTGAAGACAAGATTACTGTCCTCTTCTTTACTTCATTAGCTGGTGGTCTTCTTTGGGGGATGAATTTTTCACTTTGATCATAATTTTTGTTTATTGAACTAAGCATCACTTTGTGTATCTTCAAGATATGCTCTCTCTTTGTGTGATATGCATGTGTGGTGTCCTTCTTGTGTTGTCCACACTCTCCCCTCTCTCTTGTCTCCACCAGATTAGTTAGAGACATACAAGGCTTTGGTTGTTGTGTCCCAATTTACAGCCAATATCTTTTGGGTGTAAAAAGATTTTTTTTTCGACCACAAATATCACTGCTAGAGGCAATTATGTTTGAGAAACTATCGAATATTAAATATGGGCACATCTTCCAACAAGGATTTGAACATTGGCACCGTTTGACAAATTGCTAAAAGTGCTTATAAGCACTTATTATCACGTTCAACAGTGCTTTTCTGTAAAACGAGACAATCTCCTCCACACATTTAACTCCTTTGACTAGATCCAACTCCGTTGGTAGCTGTTTGTTTTTTTCATCCCTATCTAAAGAAGAGATTAATGTTTTCATTTTAGAACATACTCCACCCAAAATAAAAAAAATTAATTACTTGGGTTTTCTTGGTGGGGATATGAACAATAATTGACCATTTATGCTGGAGATGTTCAATCAGTAAGTTAAATATACAAGTTTTTGTTACATTTAATTTAATTTTTTTTGTTTGTATATAATTAATGTTTGGTGATCATCAATTTTTTATTGTCTCTTCTCGGCGTTGTGTATCCGTACAACAAACAAAATAACCTTGACTGCCCCATCTAAACAATGGTCGCTTCAAAAAAAAAAAATTGTGTTCACACAAATGAAACTAAAAGCAAATGCCATTCATAATTAACTATACTATTAAGGAAAATGCAATTTATTAATTATATGAATTACTGGCACATTTTTCGTCATGTTTCTTTTCAGTGCCCCCAACAACTAAAAGACGGCACCGATTGCAGGTATTGCACCATGAAATTCACGAAAGACATGGCAACACACCATCCCAACTTAAAAAGAAATATTCGTATACTCCTGGAGTGTTACGTATGATTTTATATGTGTTCTCTCCAATAAAAATATTTCAATTATTCCACGTGGGTATCATAATATCATTATAATATATTATTGAGAAAGATGAATAATTAAGAGAAATTTATAAGATACCAGATCTAGGTAAAAGAGTAAATGTCTGAAGTACACATTCGTATTTCTCCACAACACAGTTCTCATTTACGTGTATCTGTGTGTGTGTAGTCAATACTGGTGTATATTTTGTAAAAACAAACTAAAGACTTGAATCTTGAAAGCAAGGTTGGTACACATAAAAATTAATATGTTAAATATTTGACAGTGTTAAAAAACATTTTAAATCATTAATATATGAATCAATGAGTTATTAATTGAAGTGGTAAATAATATAAACCTCAAGAAAAGAACACGAGCTCTTAAAAACACACTTATTAGGATAAATAAAATTTTTTTATATTCTAAAACTCTAGAAGGACTGATGCAATGTAGAATCAATATCTTGATATATTCTCAGATTTCAAGCGTTCATGAACTCTTTCATCTAAACTTCACATGAATATATTTGAAAAGCTGATCCGGTCAGTTCTACCCTTATTAAATACTTTATTTTCTAAATTTTAATAAGAGAACAACATCAAGTCATTTCATACCTTTAATAGGAATATATTGAAAACAAACATTAAATACTCTTCAAATTTTGTAATTTGTCTTATAAATGGAAACAAATAAATCACCCTCCAAAATTTTGTCCTATAAATTAAAGAAAGGAGTGACTATATAACAGAGAATACTAAAAAGCAATGAAGTTTAAGCCTTAATGGTATTGGTAGTAAAGGTGTTATACAACTTGTTAATATTAATTCACAAATTGTCAATTTCATAAAATCCGATCGAATTGGTTAAATTTCTTTAAATGTTTCACATGTGAAATATGGTAGTCAATGACATAACACAACTTATTTATATCTATTACATAGGTTGTTAATCTCTTAAAAAATGTAGTCAATTTTGCAAATTATGACCTAATCGATTAAATTTTTCCTAGTGTTTCACGTGTTAAAGTGATAGTTAGTAACATTACTCAACTTATTAAAATCATTTCACAAGTTATCAATATATCTGAAAGTGTAGTCAACTTCGTAAAACTGAACCCAATTGATTAAATTTTTTTGAAGTGTTTTTCATGTCTAAAGTAATAATCAATGACATTACAAAATTTGTTAAAATTGTTAAATGAATTTTCAATTCTTTTAAAAGTGCGATCAATTTCGCATATAGAAATGGGAGAGGGAAGAATTAAGAATTAGATAAAGGGTATTTTTGTCTTTTCAATAAAAATTTTAAATTTCAGATTCCAACCTTCTCTCCAACATATCATTTCACATATTGACATCACATTCATAGAATTTTATAATTCATGTTGTATTTTTTTCTAGATTTTCTTAAGTTTTAACAAGATATTGTATATAACATTTATATTTTTTTAAATTATGAAACATGGCTGCTTTGTTTAAAGCATTAATCAACTAATAAGAGGTTATTTCAATTTCATCAGTACTGTTATGGGTCAATACTCTTGCAAATCAGACTAATTAATTATTGATAATAACTTTTTTTTAAAAAAAAGGCATCAGATACCCCGCTGATTATAAAAAAAATTAAGGAATTAAAACGTTACATTGCGTGGTTGGGGAAGAGACTGGTCGAATGCTCAACAAGAGGGTCCAGTCAAAATGATTCGATCCCCATCATAGTGAAGACGTACGTGCTCAAAACAACTAACCAGTTTCTCAAAATGGGAATGAATTAAAATAATATATGTGTGTCTATATATATATATATATATGCGCAAAACATTTTGAGACTCAATTGCTATAACTTATGGGAATCTCCTCCACGTATGATAATTATACATGGAGGAGATTCCCACAAGTCTCCCTGAAGCATCCAAACATGACCAATAAATGTCTATGATAATCATAATCATAAAAATAATAATATTTGCGACTCAATTGCTAACACGCACATGCATGTTGATTGTTGAATCGATTCTATTTAGGGTTTGTTTAGAAGCTATTTCTAGAACCTAGGTTTGGTTTCAAAAGCTAAGTTTTGTCCAAGTATAAAAATATTTCAGAAAAACTATTTTGGTTATAAAATCTCGGTTTGAAATCTATGTTTTTTTATACTTTTTCCTTTTTCTTTTTTCCTACTTTTTCCTTCCTTTTTTTTCTCTTTCCTACTTTTTTCTTCTTTCTCTTTCATTTTTCCTACTTTTTCTTTTTTTCTTAAATCTTTCTTACTTTTTCTTTCTTCTTTTTCTCTTTTTTACTTTTCATTCTTTCTCTTTCCTCTTTCTTACCTACTTTTTATCTTGAAATCCATAAAAGCTAATAACTTCCCAAACATAAATCACTTTTCAAAATCTAGATTTTGCCTCGGAATCTGTAAATTCTATTTTCCAAATCCTAAGTTTTACCTCAAAATCTGTAAAAGTTATTTTCAAAATAGCTTTCAAACAAGTCCTTAATTTTTTTTAAAAAACTGTTTTGGATATTCATTTTCATTTTTTCAATCAAAATAATTTATTTTTGAAGTTAAGTTAAATAGCCGTTCATTGCTTTATATTTTACCGTTCAAAGAATATATATATATATATATAACGTTGGTTTTTGTAAAAGCAATATGGAACATTTAAATTTAGTAAAAAATTGCAGTCTTTTATTATTAATATAGAATCTAATATTTCAACTAATATGAAGAGAGAACTGGGGATAAATCCCCCATTGCCATATTAGGTGTAGAACGAGACCTAACCAATTTTAAAGTTTATCGAAACTCACTTGCATGTAGTAAAAGCTCACTTACCTATGGTGGAAGCTAAGTTGCATTTTGTGAAAATTCATTTGTATTTGCATATTGGCCATTTTGCACCTCTATGGAAGCTCACTTACATACGGTGGAACATTAGCCTCAGTTGTATATCATGGGAAGATCGGTTGCATTATGTGAAACCTCAGTTGCACATAATAAAAGGTCACATTCTACAATTAATCTGGCAATAAGAGATTTATCCCCAATTTTTCTTAATATGAATCTATTTTAATTAAATATCGTCGGATATATCGCAAAAACATGTATAATTATTAATATCAAATATAAAATCGTCACATATAGGAAAAATGGCTAATCAATAAAATTCAACTACTTTCTAATTTTATCCCAATTTAATATACATTATACTTATAAGAATCAAGTCAACTGCATAGTAATGAATGAAAGGTAAAGTAGTAGATTTCCATGAAAACATTAATGAAGTGGAAAAGAAACATTTTCTATTTACTCTGTAAACTGAGATTTAACTCATCATCTCACAGTATTATCCTGTGGATCTTAAAATTTATCAAATGCTAATCAAAGTGAATGTTGATCTTTTGCTTTTGCAATGTATAGTATGGATGCTAAACGACAATTTGCAAAAGCAAGGCCTAAGGAGCCCACAGAGAACGGGAAGGAATCCCTACGTCCATTGATTGTTAACCGACACACGCACACAAATTTCCGACACTGCAGAAATGAAAAGGGTAAGAATTAACGCAAGAAAATGCGTTGGTCTCGTAACAAACATATGATGACCACAAATCAAAATAAGAGAATATTAGGTTGGTGCTTGGTCAGTTGGTCCATATACCCTATATATAGGTACTTGAAATCTTGCTCTTGATATAAAAATATAATTGGTAGGTAATTTCTAAGCTACGAGACCTTATTTTGATTCCGACAATAAATTTTTAACAATCAACTGAGTTAAAAAGTTTTCTCTATTACTACAGTGAATACTCCTCAAAAGTCTTGTTTATAGAGTAAACGAATGGATTTTTTTTATCATATTTGTAAATTACGACATTAAATTTTTCATATGAATGTATAGTTTTACCTTTAATTTATAATTGTGTTAAATTTATTCTCATGAAGCTGGGATTGTTGAATTTTAAGTTAGAGTTAATGAAGTTTAAGATTTTTATTACTTTATACGAAACATGTTAGAAGCAACTTATAAATAGCATAGTGTGAATACAATATTTTCACAATATACATATATTTACCACTTCGATCCTCGATGTAAAATCTTAGTTCACTTGACCTTCTGAATTTATGATTTTCCCAAACTATACTTATTTATTATACACATTTGTTTAACATTATTAAAGAGAGTAGTTTAAGAAATCCATCATATAATTCTTACCAATAACCAATTTAATTAATTTTTAATTCTAGAAATTAATTACACGAATCTCGTATTAAATATCAGAGTTATTTTAACTTAAATAATATCCCATATATCAATGGTAGTGTCACCACTCACGATTGTGTTTGTTAGTATTAGGCTTTCTGCCTTTTAGAATTGCTTTTGGCTTAATTGTTGTGTCACCTTTGTTGTAAAATTTGTCATCAATCTGATTCAGAAAAGCAAGCTGTTGGTACTAATAACCTTTATTGAAGATTCGCAGAATTTCCTAATTCACTCATGGGGGTCTCACGTGCCCTCCATTAGTAAAGTTTTTCCTTTTTCTTTTTAATTGTGGCCACGCTACATTAATTAATAAGTAAAGTTCAATTATAAACAAAAAAAATGAGTTAAAGGCATTGTTAGGGCTTATTTGACAATCAATTCTAGAATCTAGGTTTGATTTCAAAATCTAGGTTTTACCTCAAAATCGAGATTTTGTCAAGCAAAAATTTTTTCCCAAAAGCTATTTTGGTTACAAAACCTTAGTTTGAAACATAAGTTTTCTCTTTCCTACTTTTTCCTCTTTTCTACTTTTTCTTTGTTTCATTATTTTCATTTTTCATAGGTAAAGTTTAATTTCATATTTCTTTCATTATTTTATCACTCATCACTTTTTTGTTATTCTTTAGGTATGCACATATTTTTTGTAGACTTTTTTTTTTACATTTTTCGTGTCAAATAGGTACGAAGTGTATAATGCAGCAATTGATAGTTGCTCTAAAATCTAAATGTAACTTATGGTAAGTGTATTGGTAAAAAAAAAAACCTTCGCTCGTTCAGAAAGGGAAAAAAAAGTAGAGTATATTAATAAAGGAGTTCAAAGTTTGTTTCAATTTTAATTTGGTTATTTAAATTACAATTGACAAATCTTAATTTCAGTGTGCCAAATCTCAATCGGCATTCTAATTCATGGTGACCATTTTAAGTCTCTCTAACTTTAATAATCAATATGAATTTTTTAAGATATAGATAGCTGTACTCACAAACTACAATTTAGTTTTGTTTTTATTGGCTAATTTGAATTTAATTTGGATTAATCATCAATCTCAAATTTTAATTTTTAAGGTCATTTTTGTACTTAGACAAAACCTAGGTTTTGAGTCCAAACCTAGGTTCTGGAAATGGAATCCAAACAAACACATTAAATACATTATATAAGTTAGGTCATACTTCAATTCATATTCTAATTTTAAATACATTATCTATTTTGCAATATAAGTCACTTTGACTAATTTATCATATTCAATAAATGATAGTTAACTTATTAAATCTGTCTTAAATTAAATTGTTTTTAACTTTACCCATATTAAACAACGTTATAGAAGAGAGATACAAGGGATCACATTTAAACATTAATTACAAGGAAAAATTGGCAGATAAGCATTATTACTCTCCAAGTAACTTATATTATGGACACAGGGAGTGCATGGTTTTTTAAACCTCTCTATATTCATAAATCAATGATTAATGTGTAAAAATACTTATGAGTTTTTACAAATAAATGTATCCAATGTTATATTCTTTTAAAGGGGTAAAATAGCCATGCACATTCAATATGGAAAAAAAAGTTAGAACCGTTAAATATAACTTAATATCTTTACATATGTATATGCAAAAATAACATGGCCCATCAAAGCAATGATAACAAATTAAAGTTGCTAATTGTTATCCTTAATCTGAGTTGATTTTCTTAAACTAATGAATACTTGGTAAAACATTTGACATTTAAATACAAATGTTACATGTTTCAATTAAAAAAAAAGTAGAAGTATTATTTGGTTCATATTATTAAACCTCACAAAATGCTCTTTAACTAAAAACTCCTTAATATCTGCTAGTCAGAAAACAATATTGCAACGATATTATTAAGATTTGAATATTGAATAGTGATTCCTCTAACAAAAAAAACATCCGGAATAAATTAAAAAACACTTTTAAATAAGTTGATATAAAAATTTTTCTTATATATTTATCTTTAATTACGAAAAATCATTTAAAACTGTCAATCCAAACACCCTTTGGTTTGGTGGCCCCCTTTTAAACAAAGACAGCTCAGAGTGATCAGTTATTAAAATCATCAGAAGAAGATAATATACATATACATACATATATATATATATATATATATTCGTTGATTATATATTGAAGACGACGACGAAGATCCCTCACTGTCTTGTCTCGATCGATGTACTGGATCTCACAATCAAATCAGGTTGAAGCATACATTGATTTCTGCTAAATAGGACATATTTGTTTTTCTTTCTTCGTATAGTTTGAATCCGATTCAACCAATATACAAAAAACTGAGAAAACCAACTAGAGAGAGGACAATTTTTTCTTTGAATTATTTTGATTTATGAGAAATCTGCATAGTTTGGTATTTTTTTTTTGAAAATTTACTATAAACACTTTCGTGTAAATCAAGATAAAACTCATTCTTGTACTTACCTGAAAATCTGTAAAATTAATTAAAATAACTTAATTCAAAACAATAAACACCTTTTCTTAATTAGTATCTTAATTTATCTATACATGCTTTCTCTAGAGGCAATGTAAAGCCTTTACGATTAAAGCTGGGATTCATCAATGTCACCAATATCAATATCCTTGACTAGTAGGGAATATTATATTAGAATAATCTTTTTTTGTGATTATCGATTAGGGTAAGCTTTATGCTTTTCATCAAAATTTTTTACTGTTACGTTCGTCATCAGATTGGATAAGCTCGAGAATATTGGAAATGGTAATTAAACAATAAATTAATAATATTTAATGCAGAAAGATGGATGCGTGTATGAGTGTGTCTGTGCAGGTAACTTGTATTTTCTTTGGAAAGAAGGCATGTCATTAAATTTTCCGTTTGGAAAAATACTGGAATATTGATTGTTCTTTATGCCTTCTTTTTATCATTTAAAACGACTTTGTTCCGCTAATTTATCTAAATATAATCAAATAACTAGAGGGACAGCGATAATCTTGTATAAGCAACAGAGACTAATTAAATTGCTTCTAGAGCAGAGAGGAGAGAGTTTTAGCCCCAAAAAATAAAACAATAAAATAAAAAATAAGATAAGAACAAGATAAACTATGGGCCAAAAATACAAGAAAATGGACGAAAAAACATAAGTAAAACATACGAATTAGTTAACAGCATCATGCTAAACATATATGGCTAATTTCAAGGAGGATAAATACATTAATCCTAATTATAGTCTTCAAGTATATCTTTAATAATTTCATTATGTACCACAAAAAGCGATTTTTAATTAGAGAACAAATTCAACTAAATTAACTCTAACCCAATTTAACTTAATTTTGGCTTTACATGTAGTTCTTAGTGGCTAGTTTGGTCCAAAAAAACAGGTTGGTGAAAGCCCTAAAACCATCGCACTTATCCTTAGTGTTAAACGTTGTGTAAATAAAAAAATGGATATCCCAAAAAAACCAGTACCATACTTTCCAAGGCAGACGATAAGGTTAATGCAAGAAGATTTGGTCATGATTATATGTATGAACACATATATTCACATTTCACAATCTTCCAAAAGAGAAAAGGCCCAAGCTACGAAAGACAATAATAAAAATTCGTATATGGGTCCTTAGGGTTTGTGCCACGAGTTCATAGGTCTTAGAGTGACGGAATATTACCAAAGATTTTCTTCTTAAAATTGGGAAAATCCCTAAAAAGTACCATTTGAATTTGAAAATCCTCAAAGGTTTTATGAATAAGCAAAATGATAGATAAGGGATAATGTATGAATATATCATTTCAATATTTAAGGAAAAAGATTAAACTAACTTTCAACAACATAACACAATTACAAAAGTTGTCATTGAATTTAAAAAAGTGGTCAATATGTTAAATAATGTGATTAACCAATTTAGAATTAGGGCATCCGCACCGAAATGTGGATATTATCAAAATCATTATATAAGTTGTCATTTTGTTTACATAATTAATCAATATGTAAATCAATATTATCAACAAACTCAAAATGAAGGCATCTGCGTTCAAGTGTAGATGTTATCAAAATCATTAAATAAATTGTCACTTCTTTTATGAAAGTGATTAATATGTTAAACAATGTAGTTAAACAACTTAGAATATGAGTATCCACACCCAAGTGAGTATGTTTTGAAAATTATTACAGAAATTATTACTAAGCTTCAAAGAGTTGTCAATCGGTTTGATCATTTCATGGGTAGTTTGGTTATTTCAACCCAAATTTAAAATGATATATTAATACCTTTTCTATTATCTACCATTTTGCTTATTCATGCAATTTTTGGTGATTTTCAAATTCAATAAACATTTTTTGGAATTTTCCTCTTAAAATTCAGTTATTATAATTGATTGGTTTAGCCTTTTTTTGTTTGTTTTGGTTTTGCACAAAAAGAACGCAGAAGGTTGGAGGGAACAAAGATGTTGTTTTGCTGTCTTTTGTCTCTGTCGGAAAACGCCATTATTCCCATTTGGTTGGTTGTGGCAGAAAAAAAGTTCTGCCAATTCAGATTTATACGAATTGGTCGTTATTCTGGAAAAGGAAGAAAATAAACTTTCAGAAAAAAATAAGAACATTTCATACTGATTGGCTTTATTTGGAATTGATCCAAGAAATTAATGATACACATCATGTTCCAATTTCTTTGGGTAGCAATCTTATCTAAAAACCGGTTTAGTTAACTAAACTCGAATTCAAGTTCGGTTAAGTGTTACCTTGAGTTGGTGATAAATTATCTAATATCTCATGTTGCGTACATGTTTGAGGTGACGTAAGAAAAACATATTTATACAAATCGAGATAAAACTCTTTTTATATACATACTGCGTAAATCTTAAAACACATTAAAAAGTATATTTCAATGCTAATTCTTTAGTTGTAATTAATCTAAAATTTGAGTTGGGATGCTAGTGGACATCCTAATTTTGATACAAAATATAGTCTCTCCAACTTCAATAATCAATATAAAATTTAAAAGATATAGAAAATTGTACTCACAAAGTATTGTTCACAATATGGTTTTATCAAAGTACATGAACTTGAACCAATGATTGAACCGGATAACAACGAATCAATGGTGAATGGGTCTGATTGGAGTCAAACTAGGAGCCAAACTGGTGAGGAATAAAAAATTCAAAATAAATATCATTATATATTGACACAATCACACTATTTAAAATTGAAAATTCCAAAAGCTAAATAGTAAATTCCATTACTAATAAAGTAACAATTATCAAACTAATCATACACTTATAGTTTATCTATTATTCAATAGTAGTTATAAGTTCAAATATTCATCCTAACTAAATATGAATATATATGATAATAAAATATTTCCCTTACAACCTGTAATCTTTAAATTAATAATTATCAACATCGAAATCAGGATTGACATCATTTAAATATGTTAGTATTGAGACATTAGAAGGCGGAGTTGCAAGAGAAAAATCAAAGGTACTAGGAACAACATCATTCAAAGATGAATGCCATCAATATGCATATTTACATCACCTAGATAGATAAATAAGTAAAGTAAATTAAAAAAGTAAAAAGCACAGTTATATTCATAAAGTAATAATAATATTAAATAGTGGAAAGTATAATTATAAACCTCTGTAATCCATTGTAATTTGGTCAAGTTCAACATCTATCTTTTATGGATTATCTTTGCAATTAACAATAGAGAGCAAATACAAAAGCACCACAATGATCAACACTTAAAGCACAAAGAAAGATACCAAAAAAATAGAGTTGCAAGCAAGCAACAACCATTTTGAAAATATGACAACATAATCATTAGTAATTCAAGCACGAAATCATTAGCAACAATATATTTTTCTATATCACTTCTGATCATATTATAATATTTTCTCATAATTTTAATGATCATAGGGATATTTTTAGTTCAAGTATGACAAGACTCAACGTTAATTGCCAATCTTTCCAATGTGATAATGATTGTATCTCTCCACTTATATATGTTCCTTACTTTACATCATCATTTTCTCTAAGAATAGTCTTTAAGACTGATGCAAAAATCTTTTAGAAATGTAAAGCCCCTTTTATTTTATGTCCGAACCTTAAGACTTCTCAGCTTTGATATTTGTGATGATAGGTTATCAAATGGCGCGGCTTTTTAAGGTCATTTACTAAATCTTACAGTGTTGTTTTACAAAAAGAACTATTATAAAGTTGATATAACTTCTAATAATATTCTAATAACATGCTACTAGAATTTTCTGAAATTAAAATACTATTTTAAAAATAAATTAAGGAAATTTAAATTCATAATGGAATATAAACAACAAATGAACCCATATATAAATTACATTATATAATTATATATAATATCCTCATGCATCAATGCAAATAAATTATGTAAGTGAAATAGGTAGATAAATGAACATAAAAAAAATATAAAATATATATATAGATATGGATATTGGTTATGCTATAAGTATACTGATAAACAACAAAATAACTCAAGAATTAAAAAAATAAAAATAAATAATGGAAAATAAAAGGTAAAAAAGATCATAGCAATATATAAATGACATATTGATAGATAAAAAATATGGAATAATAGAAAATTTTAAAACAGAAAATAAGGCA
>JANTPZ010096140.1:0-12425 GCA_025593235.1 Vachellia pachyceras | reverse complement strand
GACATTTGAAAGCGTCACTCTCTCAAGTGTATCCTTCCTAGTAGCCCCCCCACAATCAATTTAAGTCCATTATTTATTAAATTGACATAAATTCAACCTGATTATTGACCTGATGATTTATTAGGATGTACTCATATGTGATTAACTAGCCATGCATAATGTTGAGAGAGGGGAAAAGGCTATAAAATGCCTTCGTATTTTGCGCAATAGTCCATAAAGTTTGGTGGCTTTTTATTTTGGAAAAAAAATTAAAAGAGCAGCTTTTCTTGGTAAAACCAAGAGGTAGTGTGGGGTACTTAAAAATAAGCTCTGTCGGGTCCAAATGGCCGAAGAGACCGAATTAGTAATGAGGAAAGAGACAAGGGCATATGGGATATGCTGAGATGGGAGAGTCGTTTTGAGGAAAAGGGAAGAGGAAGGTATTGAGTGAGATACTGAGAGATCACTTCACCAGAAACATGACAAAGTAGATTGGTATAGAGGCTTTAATTTGGCGTAATTTTCAAACTCAACCGCTGGAAGGTCTGTAGGAATAGCCTTCAGTTTTAATTAATGGTGAAGTGAAAACCACACAGAGCATGTAGTTGTTGTCCTTTTTGCCTGGGAGTGTGTAGGTTATCCTTTTTGTCGATAGGGACAAAATACCTCAGATGCATGAGTTGGTTTACTATGTGGCTCCTCGTCCTATTGTGAATTATATATGATGAGCCATAAAATTAAAGTAGGCATAGGCCTGCCTTTCTATTTGGGCAAATGGTGCTGAACAAATTTCGATCCCCCCAAGGAACTTGTTAATCCTTCTATTGATCAACAGAGTTCGGCTCCAAAATTAAGCAGAACCTAACCTTATCTAATCAATGGGTTTGGTATGCGATGGCGGATTAGTTAATGTGGATCTTTCGTCTTCATCTCTTGAGTGGTAGTTCTTACTTTGGTGGGAGTATGGCTACCTAAAATCCATTTCACTGCTTTGGGTTTGGTTGGCCTTTTCATGGCAAGTACAATGCTAACAAATATTGGATACCCACATATCATATTATATATCAACACATGCCAGTATTGTTTCAACTGGTGCATCACCTGACAACAACGTGGTGATATTTGCGACCTCCCTCTCCGTGTTTTTATGCCCATGATTTTTCAAGATAGATCTTTCCTCCTGAAGCCAATCACAGTGTACTCCCTCAATATATCTAATTTTATATACGTGGATAACTTGGCTTAGTCACCCAAATCCTTTGTAGTCAGATACAGAGGGTCTAATTTCAAACCAACCCTGAGCAGAAAATAAAAGGATATTACTAACAAGCAGTTGAGCTGGTAAGTGGACTTACCTTCCGTAAAAATGAGAACATGTTTGATTCCCGAGCAACGCTCTCATTAGGAGAGAGGACAGCCCTGCTTATGTGGGTAGCACTCCTACCCCTCGAGTCTGAATTAGTCAGTTGCCAATAGACGTCAAATTACTAGGCTACTAGGCGGTGTTCAACCAAAAAAACAAGAGAAAATAAAAGGATATTTATATGATCCCTTCTGTAATGGCTGATCGGTGAGAAGATAAGCATATAAATTGTTTCTTCAGCTAGTAAAGGATTTATTGGACTAAACTGTCCACGTTTATTTAAATCTAAAGAATGAATTCCACTATCTTTCACAAACAGTACAGTTTCTTTTAAATTTCATAATCCATAGATGAACCTCAATCCCTTCCAATTCTGCAAAAGAGGCACGACTTGACCGTCCAAAGAGTTAGTTATTACACGTTAGGGACTGGAATGTAAACGGCATTTGCATTATTTCAGAGAATATACTTTTACACCCAAGAAGTTAAAACTTGAAAATAGCCTTGTAAATTCTTTTCTTTCCACTTTCCCCTGGCGTCGGAACAGCAACAGAACTAAGAAAACTGCACCTGAAATTCAGATTCACCATTTGTTGTGTTAATAATCTTAAACTTTCGTCCTGTTCACTATTTGTCATTTCCTCCTTAAAGTTTGCTTCATTTATTTCAAGACTATAGAAATATGCCCTGCTCTTTCACGTTTCTCCCCTGTGCTCGCAATATCTTTATTTGCATCTTTTCATTCAAATCTCTAGAAAAGGAAATTGTTCCAAAAGGCCCACTAAAAAATTTACATGAAAAACACAATAAACAACAGCTGGTAGAATACAGGCGCTTAATCAGTCAGTTTCAGCAAATTTGTTGCCCTCCAATATGCATATCCAAATCAATCAGTGTCTGCATGATACACCACAACAAACAAATTATTGGACTCCTGTGTATTTTTTGATTTCATTGCATGGACTGCAGCTCAACATAATCTTCAACTAACAAATTATGAACTAGCTGAGATTTCCCTCCACTCAAACAAACACTACTTATCCATTTCCACCCGTCAATCATTCTGATATCAGAACCATGTACACGAGTTAATCGCTTATAAGTGGCACTCAGAGGTATTAAGATATTTACCTTAGGCTGAAGCAGGAAGCCTGTGCCAGCAGAAGAAAATTTCCAGATCAGGCCTGTGCTTAGTTGGCAAAAACATTCACTCGAACTCTAGCTGTAACTTCAGGATGTAGCTTTAACTCTGCAACATACTCTCCTGTTTCCCGGATCTCTGGAAGAGAAACAATTTTCTTGTCTACCTCCCTGAAGAGTAACGCCATAAAATAAAAACGGAATGAGTTAAACAGATAACAAAACATGAAGATCAATTCATATTATCAAAGAAAAATACTCATGAATCAGCCATTACAAGATCAAGACAGCTGAAGCAGTGAACATAGAATCGCAAACCACCCTCAACGCTTTGGGACAACAAAAAATCTCAAGAACCAGGATGATCATTTAGTATGTGGACACTGAGACAGTTAGAAGTTTACAGCCAGTCATATGTGCTCGATTGACATCGGCATTTGAGTCGCTAATAAAACAAAGGCACATTCAGTTTTGAATCTCTTTCTCCTCTATGGCTCTATCTATCTCTCTCAGTTTTTGAGATAATTAGTTCAAAATTTTAAAAACGAGTTCTAAGAAAGTCATACCTCTGAAGCTGTGCCTTGATTATATCAACAAGATCTTGAGCTGTAACACTAAGAAGGGGGAAACCATAATTATCAAAGTAGATTTGAATTTGAGGGCCTAAATTAACTGCTTAGCATGCATTGGTAAAAGCTCACCTTCCAAAAATTTGTTTTCCTTTACCACCTTTACGCTTCACCTTAAAAGCTCCAACAGTTTCAAAAATTAGAGCAAGTTGCTGTGCCTCTTCTTTTACCTGCAGAACAATGAACTTAGATAACATGTAGCATCTATGAAAATAAAAGGAAAATAGGAAGGATGATAATGAAGAGACTTCATTCAGCAATCTGTCATATGAAACTCAGTTTCAGCCCCTGCTCGCCACTATTCCATGTAAAACTTACTAGCATAGTATTCATTACCTCCTACTCCAAGTCAATAGCGGCAACAAAATGTTCTGCAAAACAATAATATGATGAATAGGACAAATTACCCGTCTTTTCTCAGCCTCAATTCTTTCCTCCTCCATCTTCATTTCCCTGAGGAGAGAAGTTATTAAAAATGAGATAGAAGACAGTTCAAGGAAAAAGTATCCCAAAACTGTGGTACAAAATGCTTTACTGCCCTCATTTTTAGACACTGATGGCATAATTCATTACACCGAAAAATCCAACCATGAAAGATTGCACTCAGATGACTAGGGCTGACCGGAAATTTAATTATTCAGTCACTGTAACTTGCCTATAAGACTTGCCAAGTAGAAATGGTTGGATTGTGACTTTCTGTTTAAGAATTGTCAACTACTATTAAAAAAGAAATCTAGCTATTATCAAGTTGCTAACATTTTCACCAAGCTCTTTACATTGGCTTCATTTGCGAAGCTGAGAAACTCAGAAAAGTACTTGGTGTTTGCAACATGCCAAATCCAGTTTAAGAGTCGCAGCTCGTACTATTAAACTGAATACATAGTTTTTCAGTATAAAAGAGCAACTATTGGATAAGTCAATATTGACCAAATCTATTTATTTTTAGCAATGAATCTGGCAGTCAGTAACGAATCTACTGTTAGGCTGGCCAACTGTTCTTGGGATCAATAGTAACAGCTATTGTTTAAGACTTCATGCTCCCCATGTTTCAACTTTTCCCTTTGGCTGTATTGTTACAAAATTAGAGGTAAATGAAAAAAAAGCTGAAACAGGGAATCCAAGACAAGTGCAAGAGACGATAGAAAGGTGGTATTTTATTTGATGGACCAAAGTCTATGAGTAGGAAATTGCAAACTCAGTAAAAAGCAAACAAAGAGGCTAAATTGGAGTTAAAACCGGATTCCTACTGATCTGCAACATACAATAACCATGACCAGCAAATAGAAATACTAAAACTGAAAACAAACGACTAACCAAAGTATCTAGACTTGGTCATCATTGACTTATCCAACGAGACGAAATATCACTGGTCATATATGGAACATCTATATTTTATGGTACAGCAATCAAATATCACCCACGCCGTCGTCTCCAATTAAATTGGTTATCTATAAGTTTTATACGCTAACTTGTAGTAGCACACAAACTGCCTACAACGGATTCCCTTGTATCCAAGATAGCGGGGATAAATAGATTTCCTGGAAATTTTTAGTTGATCCTGTTGTTGGAATCACAAGGGACTATCCTGAAACGTTCTATATCCACTGAATTTTAGTTTATTTTTAAAAGGCTAATTGACAAGCATAACTAATGCTGTAAAATATTCAAAAAGATAAATGATGTTAAAATACGTCATTAGGAGGTCTTGCATGGTTTAATTAGCATTACTTGAGCAGCAAAGGAGTGACAATCTGGGCCTTTCCCGTGGGTAGCAGATAATTTCTGAAAAACCCAGCCCTCACATCAAGAAGTTGCCCTTGCTTTCCAAGATCAGGAACGTCTTCCTTCAAGATAATCTGAACTCACAAATAGCATAAGAGCAAGATGGAAGCAGCAGCAGCAGCAGCACATCATCACGCGAGAAGCGAAGTGCAATAATTAGTCAAGGAATTCAGACTAGGATACACAGGAATTAATAATAATCAAGGACAAAAGCGACTGCCTAGCTTGCGTTCCCCACCTCTCTTACTTGCATGGAAGACAGAGCTTTTATTTTCCCCTTACAGTTTCGAGAGTAGCCAAACCAAGTAAGGTAATTAAAAACTTTGAAAACACATATGACAGTCCAAATTATCCTGTACAGTATCCACACTACCTTTCGAGTTTTCTTCGTCTTCTTTTGAGCAAAAACCACAAAGACCTTCCCGTTGCTGGGCAATTTAGTACCTTCATTCGATCTTTCAACGATGCTCTGCAACAGAGACGATGAACTCCACGAGAGATTAGACACTACGGATGCCATTGTTGTCCGCTGCACCCAGAGCTCAAGAACTTACCGTGTGTCTCCCTCTCTTCGCGCTTAATCTTATCTTCTTCAGCGCGCCCAGAATAATTCGCGACATGTCGTTTTCTCACCTCTTGAACGAGGGCAACGACATGGTAGTGTGAGTCGTTCACATAAAGTTCGTTAATAGTGGTGTATAATAAATGTTTATCTCGGAAATGAGTCTTTTGTTCATGTGCGTAAATACAAAGGTTTCGGATATCTCTATGATATCAATGAGTAATTCACAAATGTTAGAGTTTCACGCCAGTATAAAAAAATTAATAAAAGCTAGCAAGTTTTAACTAGAACAAGCAAACTAATTTTAACCAATCAAAAATAAATAATCATTTAATAATTAACAAGTGTGAATAAACTAGGCGTTGTTGATTTAACATGCTGAATAATAATAAATGATTGGTCCAATGCAGACTTTGATTCTCTAATTCTAGATTAGCTTAAGTTAATTGATCCTTTGAATTTAAAAAGTATATTTCCACTTTTAATTTTAGTCTCTTAAAATAAAATTGATGCTTATAGCATTGATGATATATTTATTAGATTTTATTTTAAATAATTTTCAGTCTTCACATTTTAAATTAAGTATGCATATATCATTATTTAATTACATAATAATTATTTAAATTTGTTAAATCAACATTTTTTACTAATGAAATTAATGACATCAAATTAAGAAACTACAGATATATGTACACTGACTTTATAAATAAAAGAGTAAATTGAAAATTGAATTAAAGTTAAAGGATTTTTTTTTTTTTACCTGAAAGCTAAAGGATTAAGAATATGTATACCTTAGTTCAATGATGAATGTTGAAGGGAGAAAAATGCAGTATTCTATGGCATGGGTGCAAATGTTTTGGACTCTTTCAAGAGAAAATAGTAGATCAAGCTGCTGACGTGTGAATGCATGCTTGGTCCCTTGAAAACTCTTACACAGTGGGTGAGAAGCAATTCCCAATCACGTTGCGTGTAAGTTGAGACAAAACTCCTCTCATATAATTATATTAAAATTAGTAAATCATTCTTTCAACGGATTTCCAGGAATTAATTGTAAGTCAGCCCAAAACAAACACTCTTTCTGAGAGAGTAGAGCTCTGAGAGATTAATTGTAAGTGAAAAGCCATGCACCACGTGAGACTCCCTCGTGATGCCATACACATAGAAACCATATTTAGATTGCGACGCCTCCGTTATATACGCTTCTTTCCCGATCACATTTTCTTCCTTATATAAATATATTAATTATAAACATGTTATAGTTACGTAAGAGTTAAGAGTCCTAATACCTGCTAAGAGATTCTGAACGTTATATTATTATCGCGTTCTAGTAATAAGAATTAAATAGTCAAGGGAAACCATAATTTCACACCAGAAATTCTGTGCCGTCATTATCCTTTGTATACTGTGTCGTTTCTGACTTCGCAAGCCGCAGTTAAAATAAGCTGCGCTCTAAATTCCAGAGTTTCTCTGGAACTGGAAAGCAAGCTCCGATGACATACGCCATCTCTTATTTCTGAATTGATCAAACTTTGCCAATAGATTGACTGCTGAATTTTAAAGACTATATATATACACAGTCGCAATAATTTTCTTTTTTCATACTCTTGTTGGGTGCATGCAAGGGAGGTTGTAAGTGGGGAAGGATTTCCTGTTAGCTCATACAGTTGACTTCTTGTTTAATATCTCTGCATAGATATCTATCTGTATATTACCCCACCAGTAACCACTCTTCCCAACTCATAAATACCGGAGAATTGTCTCATGCGTTTCTTTGTACTCGAGAATCCAAATTGAATTACACAGCTAACCAACATCCCGGCAGAAACATCTGAAAATTCGAGTGAGAGATCATTAAAAAAATGATTTCAAGAGCCGCAGCGTCTAGTTTCGTCCCAAATCTATCTCAAGGTCTGTACAATATGTTTACTGTTGCTACTGCTGATAATAATATGGTTTCACCTTCTGTTGAACCGGCTCCTTCTCAATCGAGCTCGCTCATGTTCAATCTCTCCGTCCTCAAAGACAAGCTTACTCATGTGCAGACACTCGCAGGTATTCTTATCTCCTCGGACCAGAACCTACCAGACACAACCTGTACAACCTTAGCCAGTATGAATTCTATAATCCAGGAGTTCATAGTCACTGCCTCTTCCATGATGCTCACCTGCCAACAAATGGTCCTTAATATCTCTCCGCCACCAGGTATTCATCAATGCGCCGAATCCAACTTTGGCGATAATTATACAAATGTGCATAATAATAGTAGTACGAATAATATGGTTCAACACACAGGGCAAGGTATCTTTTCTAGTCCTGATGATCAAACCTTGGAATGGTTCGGTGGTAATGAAAGCTATGATAATAACACTGATAATTGTGGTAACACTAATCTCAGGGCTGATGATCCAAGTGTTGGGATCAGTGAAACCAAGAGAGAACTGTCTAAAAGGTATGATCAAGCCAATGAACCAAAGGACGAGGAAGATATAGTAGAATTGGATGCTGCAGATTTATTGGCTAAGTACACACATTACTGTCAAATTTGTGGGAAAGGGTTTAAACGAGATGCCAATTTGAGGATGCATATGAGAGCTCATGGAAATGAGTACAAAACTAGTGCTGCTTTAAGCAAACCGATGAAGAATAGAGGCAAAGAATGTTCGATGAGGAGGACGTTTAGGCCAAAGAAATACTCATGTCCACAGGAAGGATGTAGGTGGAACCAGAAGCATGCCAAGTTTCAACCTTTGAAGTCAATGATATGCTTGAAGAATCATTACAGGAGAAGTCATTGTCCGAAGATGTACGTGTGCAAGAGGTGCAACGTGAAGCAGTTCTCGGTGCTGTCTGATCTGAGAACACATGAGAAGCACTGTGGGGATCTCAAATGGCAGTGTTCGTGCGGTACGACTTTTTCAAGGAAAGACAAGCTCATGGGACATATTGCTTTGTTCGTTGGCCATGCTCCAGCTGTCACCGGCCTGTCGTGTTCTGGAAAATTCGTGGAGTAGCAAGCCTTGCAGCTGCAGGAAGATGGGGGGGACTTCAAGACGATGATATTTGATTATATATATTATTGATCAAGGAGGTCTTCTTAATTCTCCAAGCTTAACTATTCTATATACTTAATGTGTTGGATTTGGATAAATGAAAACTGAATGTTATTACATAGTTAACTTTGTTTAGTTTTCATACGAAAGCTCAAAATTGTCATGTGATTTACCTAATTGTGAGTCATCATGAGAAAGGATCAGAATATGAGCTTCATAGCTTTATGTAATGTTAATGCCGCCCCCGGCGCCCGGGGAAGGGGGGGGGGGGACGGTTAACTAATAACTACTAAGGTGGACTATGTATGACGTGATTGAAAGAAAGGTTGAATGCGAATAATAATAATAAAGTTTGCTGAGCCTTCAATAGCTCGACCATCATATATGTCACACACACACACACACAAGAGAATGTCCTTAATTCTCGAAACAAAGTTATATGTCAATTCTAACTATGTACTAGCTGAACATATATCGCAACTGAACATAAATTACGTTTGTTTGATGATAAATCACATTTATATATATTTTTATTCTCTTCATTTAGTCTTTTAGTGATAAATTATGACTACTTGAGCTTGTTTAGATTATATTTTATTTTGTTAGCCATTTTACACTTAATGAAAATTAATTGATTAAATCATAGAAATTTATGATTAAATCTTCATTTAATATTTTTGCACGAAGGGCCATTGATTATTTTCTTATTTTGTGCAGATTTGTAGAGATAAATTGAAGATTGCTTTATGGAGATTATTTGGGCTGAAATTGATTAAATTTATTATTCTGATTTTTTTTATTTTATTTTCTCTTGGATAGGGAAGTTAAGAGTAGTTTAATTATTTATTTTATTTTATATTGTTAGTGGAGGTTATAGCAGAGGCGATTTGACCAAGTTTTACGCAAATCTGAAAAGTGGGGGGCGTCAGTTTCGTGATTCAATTTTCATTAGAGATAAGATATGCACAAAACAAAAAAAGAAGAGAGAATGCAGACGCAGGAACGGACTAGAGGAGGACTCGTCTTTCTTCTTAACTTCTAGCAGCGTTTCTTTTGTCTCATGATCAGTAAAAGTTGTGATTTTATCCTCTGTCATGAGTTTTTAATTTCACCTGTAATTAATTATTAGTTTGATCCTTAGGTTTGTGATGAGAGTCCAAGACTTGTGATGGGAACTCTTTTGGTTGAGATTCTTATTTAATTTTCCTTTCTTTTGACTCTCTTTTATATAAATTCTTTGTGCTTAATGTATATTCAGATTTGAATATAACATATGGTGTGTTCTTTGAGGATTTGCGTTGAAAATTTATTGTTGTAGATTTATAACTTGAACTAGTAGGCTTTTGACATTTCAAATTTGAAAGTTCCAACAATTCCTCTCTATTAAAGCTTAATTTGTGCAAGTTTATATTTTCCAGGTTTGGAATATATTTACTCTGCTACTTTTCTTGAAATATTGAAATGTCATAAACTTTTAATCGATTCATTGGAAGTTTGAGAGGGAAATTAGAAGAGAAAATCGATTGATTTTCTCTGCCTTTTTAAAATTCAGGATTAACTGTGGTTTAAGTTTAAATTGAAGTTTAATTGAGATGCCATTGGACCTTGATTTAAAAAAGAGCACAAAACTTAAATGATAATTCAAGGATTTGAGTTTGGAATTTTTATAAAGAATCTCAATTAAAAGAATTAAATATTTTATCTGGCCGAGGACCATTACATCCCAAGGGAAAAACTTGTAATTAATTGCATTGCCATTATGAATTCTTATCTTTTGTCAATTTGCTCTATTTACTAGCTATTAGATTCTTTGACCTTTAGTTTATAAACCCCCTTTAAGTGTTTTTAAGTGATTTATTTGTAATTGAAGTTTTTAATTTAAGTGATTATCACATTGGTTTATTAGAAGACGATCTATAACGTTTTAATACAGAATCTAGTTTTATATTATTTTAATGGTATTCGATAGTGGTGTCAAAGGGCAAGTGGGTTACTCCTTGCTGTAGCATTTGTCTCAACAGATTTTTGCTGTTGAATCTTTACTTTTAGAAATTCTCTTCATTCCTTCCTTTTTGCCATTCTTCAGCTACAGCCTCTAACCTTCGCAACTCCATCATTGTACGTAGTTCTCTGCCTCCTGCATTAATACTGTCATTCTACGATCTGCAGTACTTGTACGTAGTGTCTTTCAAATTTACGTAGATCTTTGATACACACACATATCGATTGTTTGTTTTCCTCTTTGAAGTTAACTAAAAGGGTTTTCGAGTTAACTTGTAATTAGGCAAACTATGTAGGAAACAGGAGAGCTTAAAAGGAGCAAAGTTCAGCAAGGCGAGACTTCAATGGCCTATAATTAATTCCATTCATATGCGCTGATTACTTATTTACAAGAGAATAATATTGTATTTAGCTTGTGCTGCTTTTGCTTAATAATATTTTTTTTTTCAATTTTACTTTTCCTAATGGGCTATCTGATTTAATTAGATTCAAGTATTCAAACTTAATTAGGGATAACTCTGCTAATGTTGGTTGCTTTTGATAATTGACATTTTTACTTGTTGATTTCCAAAATAAATATTTAATAATCTAGATATGATTTAGACCCTAAAACTTCTTTAAAGGAAATCATATACTTAGACAAGGAAGTACATTTTCATGTTTGACTGTCGGTCAAAATGAACCTGCAATTACATCTCCAATATTACTTTAATTGATCTTTTTGGATAGATTTAAAAAGTTAATAAATTATTTAATTATAATATATTTTCTAAAGTTAGACAAATTAATTTTAAAAATAATAAATATATCAGTTAATTAATTTTTTTTAATTTTTCAAAAAAGTCACGTAACTCCTGTATTAAAGACTAGCATTGGTACTTTTTTTTTCATGGGTATTGGATGCATTTGTTTCTCTGAAGTGGTGCACGTACATTTGTACATTATAACACCCTTCAGCTGACACCGAATTCCACACCGCACCTGTGCAGTTCAGTTCTCTTGATGTAAATTACTTTGATGTCTCTCTTTACTCTTAAATTCAGAGAACATATAATACTCTCTCCACTCCATTTAATTAAAAAGAAATGTATTTTTAAAATAAAATAATTGACGTTCCACATACTTGCAGATAGCATTTGACCCACAAAACTCTTTTTTAAAGGATGATATAAAAGACTTAAGAAGTATTTAATTTAATTGAGTGATTTTGTTTAAGAAAGTAAAATTAAACATGTTTTAGAAATAGAATAGTTGCCTTATTAATACAATAAAAAAGGCTCCATAATTTATTGTATTGATGCAATTTAATCTTGAGAAACTTTGCCAAGTTTTTTTTTTCTAAACGCATGTATTCTTCTATTTGAAATAATCATACTTAAGGCACCGTCTAATATTGAACTTCAATTAACATTGGCTCACCAATACGAAGAATTAACCCTAGACCCACCCAACTTTATACTCAGTTTTTGTTGGATGGGATTAGCCTTCACCCAAATCAAAAGAAAATTGAGATTTTGTTTTGTTCATCCGTGTGTATATATACACAAAAAAGTATAAATATCTCAGTAATACATATACATTTGTTTGTTGAGCTTTCAACTTCGTTTACAGCAATTTCATGTAAAGGCTTTGTTTGACTGTGAGGGCTATGTGCTGTGTCTAATCAATATCAGCGTGCACGTAATCAACAAATACAAAATTCTTCTGGAGTTCGTTGAAGGCAAAAGCCAAGCCAGCGCTAGCGAGTGCAAGTCCGGCCAGAACTATGCGGAGATATGTCTCTGAAGGGACTCCTGAAGTTGCACCAAAAACAACTGTTGCACCAATCAGAATCTTCTGCAATGTCTGGAATGCTGTATAAGCTCCTTTACATGATGAACACTTGAGAGTGTGCTGTTCAAATCTATCCATCATCTGCA
>JANTPZ010096136.1:0-10547 GCA_025593235.1 Vachellia pachyceras | reverse complement strand
CTCAACCACGCACATCCCACTATCAGAACGCACGAGCTGAGGGACGCCGCCAACACACAGAGAATCATCCATCCATCAGACGCACAGCTTGATGAGTAGAGAGGAAGAAGAGACGACTCACGACACCGCCGCAGCCACCTTACCGGCGAGCACACAGCGTCGCTGAGATTCACGACTTCGTCTTCTCCAGCTTCCATTCTTACCGGCGAGCTCCCATTCTTAACGCCTCCATCACGCCACCGCGATCTTCAGCTTCCATCCTTTCGTCCATCGCCACCACTGTTCCCATCCAAGCACACACGAGCATCACGCACGACGGAGTTAGAGAGGGAGACGACTCACGACGCCGCCGCAGCCACCTGGAGCAGACCAGCGCCATCATCCATTCCTCGACCACATCGCGACCAGAGAGCACGCAGAGAGAGACGACTCACGACGCCGCCGCAGCCACCTGGAGCAGACCAGCGCCATCATCCATTCCTCGACCACATCGCGACCAGAGAGCACGCAGAGAGAGACGACTCACGACGCCGCCGCAGCCACCTGGAGCAGACCAGCGCCATCATCCATTCCTCGACCACATCGCGACCAGAGAGCACGCAGAGAGAGACGACTCACGACGCCGCCGCAGCCACCTGGAGCAGACCAGCGCCATCATCCATTCCTCGACCACATCGCGACCAGAGAGCACGCAGAGAGAGACGACTCACGACGCCGCCGCAGCCACCTGGAGCAGACCAGCGCCATCATCCATTCCTCGACCACATCGCGACCAGAGAGCACGCAGAGAGAGACGACTCACGACGCCGCCGCAGCCACCTGGAGCAGACCAGCGCCATCATCCATTCCTCGACCACATCGCGACCAGAGAGCACGCAGAGAGAGACGACTCACGACGCCGCCGCAGCCACCTGGAGCAGACCAGCGCCATCATCCATTCCTCGACCACATCGCGACCAGAGAGCACGCAGAGAGAGACGACTCACGACGCCGCCGCAGCCACCTGGAGCAGACCAGCGCCATCATCCATTCCTCGACCACATCGCGACCAGAGAGCACGCAGAGAGAGACGACTCATGACGCCGCCGCAGCCACCTGGAGCAAACCAGCGCCATCATCCATTCCTCAACCATATCGCGACCAAAGACCACGCAGAGAGAGATGACTCACGACACAGAGAGAGAGCGAGATGAGGCGATAATTGTAGAGACTGTGGAAGCTTTTGGTGATCAGAGTGGCGCCTGAAGTTGAGAAAAGGATCAAGGGTGAGGAGAGAGTTATGAGAAGGGCTCTCCGATTTTGGAAACATTGGGTGTGGGAGCATGGCGGTTTGTTGGATAAGTTGTCAACCAGAGTGGACTTGCATCTCTGACTTTGGCCTGTCTCTGCTATTAAACCCTGTTCATGCAATTGCGAGATTGGGCGGATACCGAGCTCCCGAACAAGAAGAAAGCAAGAAGTTGTCTCAGCATCAGACGTGTACAGCTTCAGTGTGTTGCTGTTGGGATCTGTAGGAAGGACGAGAGAGAGAGAGAGAGGAAGAGAGAAACGAAGAAGAACAGATGATGTGGCTGAGGGAGGGGGGAAAGCTGACTTCATGGGGCCCATTACGGTTGAAATAATGGTATTGTTGTTTTTACACCACTTTTGTAACGTTATGTGTATTTTTGCTCCTTCCAAAACTTTTTGGTGCCAGACGTTATTCGCTGAAAACTTTGTTATTAAAATTGCACCTTAACCCTTTTATATTTTATTAGAATTACGAAAAGGTTTACTAAAGGTAAAACAAAAATTACAATATTATTTCTTAAGGTTTCTCTTTGATCCACAATACTTACATAAACTTATCTTGAAAACGAAATATAAATTATGTATATTTTAAAAATATGTATGTAATTCCAATAAAATTCAAGTAAATTCGTAAAATTTACTCTTTCATCAAGAGAAAATAAGTATATTATTTTGAAAGTCAAAGACATATTAATAACAAAAAGACTAATTCAAAGAGATGAAAATCAAGGGGAATCATAAGCGTTAAAAAATGAGCAATATTCAGAAACTTTGATTACCTTTAGAGCTATTAAAATTAATGGAAATTTGCGCTGTTCTGAAGCAATGTTGGTCAGTTCCAGTGGCACAAATCTGGGGATTTCCTACAAGCCTGTTTGAAGACATAGAAGTGTTTACTGAATAATGAACAGAAAGTATATGTTCTTGAATTAATGAGAGAAAATAATTACAGTTCAGTATCTCAAGTCAGAAATATTTGTATTTTCCTGTCCTGTTTGAACACTATTTTGTCCTAGAGTCTGATCTTTAATCTGAGATTTTCAACTGTTATTTTCCCAGGAAACTAAAGGTTGAAAGTGAAAAAATCTGATGAAAAGATAAAAGGCCTAGATGAGCAAGCAAGTTAATAATTACTTGAATGTTCTTGCATTAATTGTAGGCAGAGGTCCACTCAAGTTATTATAAGATATGTCCCTGTAAAAAATTCAGAAGTGGACAAAGCAATAATCAGAAATGAAAATGATGAAGCAGAACAAGAAGTAGGGGAAAATAGGATGAAGAAAGAGTGAAGGGTTAAGTAGCATCCAACAATTTGAAATGAGTTTTTCAACATGAGTTACTGTTTACAAGGTAAGTATATAAAATGAATTTTATCTCAACTTATGTGAACGTGATTTCTCAAATCTCACACAAACATGTTTAAATAGTACTCGGTATCCTAAAATTATTTTATATATTTCCAGTAGCACTCATTATTCTAAAGTTTTTTTACATTCAGCACATTAAAGTATTTTTTTCAATTGTACCACCAAGTATCATAAAATAATTTTTTTTGTAATTTTTCCGCTAAAGTATTTTCTCAATGATATATTTAAGTCAAGTTCTTTATATCTATTACGTCAAATTCTGCAATCATATCTAATTATGTGTTCTATTTTTGAAATATTTTCTTTTAACTATAACTTAACATAAAAAAATTATACCTAGCTATTTGTGATTGAATAACTTAAAAAAATGATTGTAAGAAACTTGATCTAAGTGTTATCCATTTCTCAATAGCATGCCAAATTTAAAATATTGAGTTCTACTGAAAAAATAGTCCTATGTGATGGATGCATAAAAACTACTTTAAGATGCTAAGTGCTGCTGAAAAATATTTTAAGACGCTGAAT
This sequence comes from Vachellia pachyceras, assembly GCA_025593235.1. Taxonomy (NCBI): domain Eukaryota; kingdom Viridiplantae; phylum Streptophyta; class Magnoliopsida; order Fabales; family Fabaceae; genus Vachellia; species Vachellia pachyceras. The sequence goes on along the minus strand of JANTPZ010096136.1, from coordinate 7,365 downwards.
ACGCCAAAAATTACTTTAGTATATTGAATGTTAGTCAAAGACTACTGCAGTAAAGAAGGCGTGGAGATACTTACAGAATAGCAAGCTGCGCCATGTGAGCCAAAGAGGATGGTATTGGTCCTGTGAGACTATTATTGTTCAGCCTCCTGATTACAGTTCAAATTCCAACAATGATCAGATTCTACAACAAGAGGAGGAGATTTTATATGTGAAAAAAATTTCTTAATGAATATAAATCATTCTTCTTCTTCTTCTTCTTCAACTTACAGATAATTGAGACTCTTCATGTGGGAGAGACTCTCTGGAAGCTGACCAGTGAAGGAATTATGAGAAAGATCAAGAGTTTGAAGCTTTTGCATCATCCCAATCTCAGAAGGAATTGGTCCTGTTATATTATTACCTTGCAGGCTCCTGTCCAAAACAAGTGTAAATACATAAACTTAGAACAGACAAAAGGATCTTGTTAATGAGAAGATCAAACCCAAGAAGAAGTTTGTTCATTCATGTTTGATTTACTCACAGAGTCCTGAGATTGGTCAAGTTGCTGATGCTTGGGGAAAGAGAACCAAAGAAGTTTTGGCTTGGAAATTCCCTAATTAATGATGAAGAAGAACGAATTAAAAAGAAGGTGATATTAATTAAGAAATCAAAAGTTGAAAGAAGAAGAATGTTGAACACACACACACACGTTGGTTTGTATGACTTACAGGGTAATCACAGAACCTTCAGGAGAGCAAGATATGAAAGCCCAGTTACAAGGCTCCACTTCATACATATCCCAGTTATGAAGGGCATTATTAGGATCCTTCAAAGAACTTTTAATGCCTATAAGAGCTTGCACTGTATGAACATATATATAGGAATTTATCAGTTTTATGGTTTTATGATTCAATTCTCAGCTATGAGCAAAGTTGTTATTACCTTCATTGTTCACACCTTTAGGAGAAAGCAAACCAGAAACTGAAGTGCAGAAGAAGAAGATGATGACGACGAAGAAAGCTGAGATACATAAAGAGAAGTCTTCTCTTCTTTCCATAGTGGTGATGGATCAGAAGAAACTGATGATTATGGGATCAAAGAAAGCTTTAAAATCTTGAGAGAGGAAAAAGAAAAAGGACAAAGAAGGTTTTGATGATTGATAGTGAGTTCAAAATGAAACAGTATTTGGGATCCTCTTGTTCATTTCATATTCACATCAGAACAGAGGAATCACAAGCATTCTTCATGTTATTGTATCAGAATGAAAGCTGAGCCATCACTAGTACCAAAATGCTCCCTGTAATTAATTTTCAAAGTGATTAATTAACAGACAAAGAAGTATCTTGTGATAAGTTTCTTTATTAAACTCCTGAAAGAATTACTAAGAGGTATCTCAAAGAAAGAATTTAATCACTAAAAATTTCTAATGACAAGTGAGCAATGGGAATCTGCTGTCCTTGCCTCTACTTGAATTTGTATCACTACTCACTTGTTATGGATTATTTTTTGGGACTTTATAGTGATTCTCCCTAAAATTTATTTGTAAGAAGTGGGTTGGATTTCTCCTATTTTCTCTGTCTTGTTCCTCTCATAATCTCATATTCACCCATAGTTCAAAAAGATGAATGACTTAAATTTAATATTTTGTAAAATTATTATTATAAACACAAATAAATAAATTCAAGATGTTAAAATATTACATGTAGCGTTCAGTTATATAAGAAATTATAAAATAATGAAAAAAATGGTTGCCATTTTTTATTTAATGGTGAGAATGAGATACTAAAAAGAAAAGGAGAGCATATGCTTCCTTCTGTAAGGAGTTTCTGTATATATTTTTTATAATTAACTTACTTTGCATATTGCAAATTTTTCCACTTAGCCAATCCTACAATAATGAAGGGAAAGAATATATGAAAGTGGAGCCACACGTATGACATCTTTGAAGATAAAATGTAAAAAATGATTGAAAAAGAAAGTTCCTTCAATCATGGATTGGTGTAGAAAATAAAGGCTATTCTGTTTAATGAAAAGTCTTTAAAAAATATTAATAATAAATAGAGGGTGGCAAATCATGAAGAATAATCTGTTAAGCACTTTAAAAAGTTGCATGCTGATTTGTTTAATAATCATACATAGCAAAGTAGGTCAGAGTGAAGCCAAAACAAAAAGAAAAAAACAAAGTAGGTTTGAGAAGAAAAGGAGCACTTTAATTTGTGATTCTAATACACTCAAGTTGCCTCCAAATCAAAGTCCAACAGATCATACAGTTATAGTAAATAAACTAACAAAGAGTATCTTGCTTTAAAAAGCAAAAGTTGCTCTCTCTCTCTCTCTCTCTCTTCTCTCCCCCACAAGCTCCTAATTAGTCAACACTTTTCAACACCACCACTAAATTGGTATCAAGTTGAGTTGAATTTTTATATTCTATTCCTCTAGTCCTACATGTAAGATATATTTATCTAATTTAATTAAATTACAATTGTTAGTTATATTAGTTAACATGATATGTTTTTTTCCGTAAAACACCATAATCATTTTTCTTAATTTCATCATCTCTCTTACTTGATTGTTGTTGAGGGAGCATCAAAAGAAATAATTAAGAAGAACTTGACATAAATAATCATACATTTAGAATCAAAATCAGCTTCTCAATTAGACCCTATATTAAGAAGTGGAGGAGTTTAGAACTCATTATAATAAGCACAAATTTACTTCCAAAAAAATCATATGTAGTATGATATATAGCAAACTCTATTAGTATATATGAGCCAAAGAGAGCTGATAGTTGTATGAGAAAGAGCAACAAGTTGAACCTATGCCTAGTTTGAGACTGTGAAGAAATAATGTGTCCGTTTAGGAACGCGGTAGAGAAGTATTTTTATGCAAGCTGAGGCAAATATATAAAGGAGATTATCTCATTTTATAGAAAAACACTGTTAAACGTGCTTTTAGAGAGTAAATAAACTTTTCCAAACAAGCACATAATGTTTAGAATTTGTGTTAGTGCCTTTTTTCATGAAATTCAATATAGGAAAAATCATTACAAAATTTTAAGAAATGAATGTAATCACCAAAAAGTGTTACAACTGAACAGAATGCAGTGACATGTTCTAGGATGGTTGTTCACTTACTTTGAAACCTTTTACGTTTCTTTTTTATTTTTTAAAATCTGATAGTGACTTCCCTTTAAAATAAATCCCATATTTAACAGCATGTTAATAGTGAATATTAGGAATGTCTATATATCTTGTATAACTGTGTATATATATACTGATAGATTATGGTTGTTAGCAGCAAAACCCTGAAACAAATCCTTGAAACACTAACCAAATTCCAATGAAAACCAAATCATTCAGTCACAGTTGCAGAGATATGCTGTCTTTTGCTGTCCCTATCGCTTGTATCAGAACTCTCCAATAATGGTTGCCCTTGATCATCTCTATTCTCTCACTTTGATCCATTAGAAACACAGAAAAAAAAAAGGATCTATGGAAGTGTATTCTTTTCAAGTTAGGCCATGATTAACACACACGTACATGAGTGGAAGAATAATTGGTTCGCTTCACTGAACCTGGCATATAACTTATGAGTGACTGAGAGGAAAGAGAGGGGCCTACCTACAATAACCAGTTGGGAAGAAAACCACCATGAAATCATAATAATGCTTTACACACACACACCATTCAGATGAGAGTGATGAGTGATGTGTGTGTTATAGGAAAATAATTAGAAGATAAGCATAAAGCTTCCAAGGATGAATATCTCTTTCATTCCCCACAGTGTTCCCTGAAGTACACTCATATCTCCCCAATTCACTGAATGCTATCTTCACTTTTTCATATACAGACACTCTCGTACTTGCAAACCATACACACACTCTTCTTCTTCCTCATCTCTACATGTCATCATGTTTTAAACACATACATGCAGATGCACGACTCCCTCCAATTCAAAATAAGAGGAAATCACTATGAAGTTTCAAGTCATAAAAGTCATCATAAAAACGTTATAACAATAACAAGTGAGAAGCATGAATCTGTTTCAGGTGATTGTAAATCCGGTCTTAATTAACTGAGCAGCATCTTCAATTATATTTATTATCATAGTCAATTTTGATACAAGTATACATCTGATTTTTCTTTCTGTTAAAATAGCTTTAACCAATTTGATAAAACATCAAGGGACATCATATATATATATATATATATATATATAATATTGTCTTTAATTAATCGATTCGAGACCCTCTTGTATTCTAATATGATCACAGTACAATGGCATGATATTACAATTTGAAGACAAGGAAATTTAGACGTTGAAATTAATTTGATGCATATATGATTATATATACATAGAGGGAAATCTGCATAATTATTGAAATTAATTCAATGCTAAGAAATGCATCAATTTGATGGAAAAATTTACATTTGTCTTTAATAAAGTTTTTGTCTCTCTCTCACTACCCCCTCCTTTCAAGTAGAAATTAAATAGGGTTAGAATTAGAAAAATATCATTTATTACTCTCTAAGTGACCTATATTCACTACCAGAAAAATATCATTTAGCGATGGAAAAATCTACCGATAAATGTCTATTTTCCGTCAGAAAATTTCCATTTAGCGATAGAAAATATTAACAACCATCATTTTAGCAATGGATTTTCCGTCGCTAAATGGCATTTTTCTTGTAGTAATTTATCATCAAACTTTCATCCTATAAGTGACTAACGTATAGTAATAGAGTTGTGTATACATACACATGCAAGGACGAGAGAGAGAGAGAACTGCTTTAGGGCTAAAGCATATTGACATTCCATTTATATTCCTCAAGCCACTGGTCCTTTCTTTTTAATTTTCTTTTCATTGGAATAATGTTAGTGAGACCTTCTAATTATTTACAATATCGTTCAATGTGTGCTTAGATTCTTACTAAATTATTAAATAGTAATGCGTCACTTAAACTACAAGCTCGCACCAGCCACATAATTTAAAAAACCATATAAATTGCTTGTCAAAACCCTAGAGAATATAGTAATCAAGTGAAGAGTACCGTTACTAAGGGCACTATTCGAGTTATTAAATGTTGTTTTCGTTAAATGCCTCTCATTAAATTTTTGTACTTACAAGGATGGAGATCAAGTATTAATTAATGTTAAATATTGAAAAAAAAATTATTCATTGCTATCAATTAATTTAACTAATTTTAACAAATTTTATTAGTATAATTAAAAGGTAGATATTTAAGCCTTATATTTAAGACCTAACATTTTTTAAATATAGGTATTCTCCAATTAGAAGTAATCCTATCTGAGGACTTCTCAAGTGTTAAATATGTGTACTTCTCGTGGTGGATATTTAAACATTGATTTATTGCATTGTAACGAACAATTTTTTTTCGATACATAAATTTTAGGAAAGGGGATAGGCTCACCCACGATCTAAGAATAGGTCATCTAACTCATGCAGGCACTAGAGGAAGCCAAGCAAGCCCTTTAAGTCTAGCCACACAAGTAGATCAATCCAGTTTCACTTAACTGCAGTGATACCTCTTCAAACGTCGCGACTGAAGCTACAACAAATTGGCACTCCCCATGATCGAACCATCTTCCTTTAGGTAAAAGTACTAGCTCAATCCCTTCACCAGTTGTCTAGTAAAACTAGTTCATTTCACTAGACAACCAACTTACATGAGCTTGAGCTTGTGGGCTTCATTGGCAAGAAAAAAGCTTATGGGCTTTGTCGAATAGCTTTAATAGTTGGACTCTGGGCCTTTTATCTTTCTATGCAGCCATTCTAATCCTTATCCCCAAATTGGAGCCATTTACATCTAACTTTTTGAAACCACAAAAGTTCTTCTTTAGTGCTTAACTTGGTGTATTCTATCCAAAGTAACTTCTCAAACTTGAATAGCTCATTATATGGATTTCTCTGCTTCGCCCTGTCAATACCCTCAAGCCTTCTAATAAGGTCCAATTTTTCTTTGGTATATTCTCTACTACTTTATTGTTCCAGTCAGTAACCTTTTCTATAAAAGTTGTTCTTCCTTCAAGCCAGTCCTTTCCTTCCCATGCTTCCTTGACTATATTCTTGAAATCCGATTCGAGACTCCATGCCGCTTGATACTTGAACAACATGTTTCTGCCCTGCCTCCTAATCATACTATCATCAAAGACTACAATAACTCTATGATCCGACTTAAAGCGCAGGTAGTGGAAGGTTTTAAGGTGGGGGTGAGCGAGCTCCCAATCCAAACTGCAAAATGCCCAATCTAATCTTTCACGAAGACCTTCTCTTTCCCAGGTGAATTTATCACCTACAATGGGAATCTCCAATAAGCCACAAGAATTAATGCAAGAGCGAAATTGGCTTATTGATTGAAGATTTGGTGTGATGCCTCCTATTTTGTCAGCAGGATCAAGGAAGGCATTAAAATCACCTAAGATCATCCAGGCAGCTTGCATAGTTAAAGATTTGTTCTTTAGGGAATCCCATAAGTTTCTCTGTCTATAAATAAAGCCTGTTGCCTCGACTCGAATGCAGTTAGTGAACCCCAAACGATGAACCACTCTTTCAGCTTTACCCCCACTAATCCTTGTTTCAACCAGACCCAACACATTGATTGCATATTTCCTAGTCACATCCTTAGTGATTCGTGGAAACGATTTACTACTGGCTCCATGATAATTCCATGAAGCAACAATCATTGGAAATCATCAAAGATTGGAAGGAAGTTAAAAGAGCTTGCTTGTCCGGTGGTCTCCATCCGTTCAAAGTTCCAAAGGTGGCTGCATCTTCCTCCTGTAGAGTTACTATCGCCTCTCCTTTTGCTATTATTCCTCTACTTTCGTGTCTTTGGCTAACCATTTTATCCATATTATTCGTGTTCACTTCACCAAAATTGCTTGAGCTGGGAAGGTTCTGTTGCTCATTATTACTTGGAGCTCATTTTTGTCTTCAAAGATTGCTAGCTTCCCTCCTCCTGCAGCTGCCACTTCAGGCTTTTTTGACGTTTCAGCAAGAGAGAAATTTGAGTGGTCCATACGACCTTACTTGAACAGCATCTGTTCTATAGGTTCGTAATAAATATTGGTTAGATTGCTAAAGTACATTCTTCTATAGACTATAATGATTATCTTGAATAAAAATCTCCTAATATATTACTTATGCTATCAATAGAAATGTTTTAAGAAAATATTATGAGTTTAAAAGATAAAATATATTATATATTATACTTAAAAAATCAACTTCAATTTATGTTATATTCTTGTGGATTTTTCAAAACCAACCTCATGCACAAAAAACATTATATTGGTAATTACTTTTAATTTATTGGAAAATTTTCTTTCAAATAATGCAATGTGTATCACTAGGAAAACTAATTAGAT
>JANTPZ010096134.1:0-10293 GCA_025593235.1 Vachellia pachyceras | reverse complement strand
AACCACCTCCTTTGATGGCCAATGCACCGATATTCTGACACTAGGGTTGAGTTGCTTCATGTGTCAGATCTCATATTACATTTCGCTTTCAATAGCAAACCTTTGAAGTGGAATTTAACTGCTCTATCTTCCTTCTATTTACCAGATGTTACCTTGCAAATTTCTAGGATTCCTCTTTCGTTCTTCAGAATAGAGGATTCCTTTACATGGAGTGGTAATAATTTGGGTCTCTATTTTTTTTTTTGCTACAATTTTGGGTCTCTATTTGATTAGAGATGGTTTCCTTATGTGCTCAGATAACTTTTTAACTTCAAGAAGGAACGTCGATCGTTTCTGGAAATTCCTATGGTCAATCTCTCTCCCCTGTAAAAGTTTATTATTCATTTGGAAAGTGATCAACCAGGCAATTCCATCAACAGATATTTTGGTTAGACACCATTTGAATGTATCTGCTTCTTGTCCTTTTGGATGTCAGGTTGATGAAACATCGGATCGTCTCTTCTTCGAATGTCATTTTGCTAAACTAATATGGTTTGGATGTTTGAATCTTAGTCTGGATAGCATCACATTGGAAGATCTTATGGTTTGGCTAAGGAATATGACTCTGAAGCGTGATGGACACATTAGGGTCGTTCATGAAATAATTCTCATTATTAATATCGTTTGGATGAAAAGGAATCAAATTATTCATCATGGGAAAAGGGTGACTCCTGAACAAGTCATCAAGGAGATAAAGGTTTCATTATTCTTCTATGAACTTTTTGCTGGTTCTACAAGCAACCCAGCACCTACTAGGAGGATCGATTCACCTTTTTGTGGAGACTTAAAGGATGGGTTATGATGATTTCTAAGATTAAAAGAAGGAGAACAACTGAGTGTCATGGGATAATATGTTATAGCAATTCCTTTTTGCATCGGTTAACATGGACACGGAAATATTCGGATCCTCATCTTTTCCTTCGAATGTGCTGTAGGGCTGGACGGTCTTGGATCGTTAATTCTGAGTTATTTATGCATAGTGAAAATCATAGGTTACAGATTTTAAGTGCGAAGAATATGCTCGTCAACATACACTTCCAGTGTTATTAGTAAGAGTTGTTGAGAACGATATTATGAGATATTTATCTTCTTTCACAAGTGTTGATGTTCATGTAGTTCCTAGCTCTTTCATTTCATGTTCTATGTGTTCTTTTTTCTCTAACTCTTTTAATTTTGTAACTTTTAACATTTGCCTTTAATGTCATTTTGCCTATTATAAAAAAAATGGAAGGATGGGAATACATATGGAGATGTATGGAGGAAGTGTGGAGCTTATCTATATCCATATTATATGGTAAGTTTGGAAATATTAATCTTCTTGTCCCTATACTTTTAACTATAAATAGGTTGTAATCTAGTTTCCGAACTTTAACTCATGCACCTCAGCATTTATAGTTTAGCAATTTAAAATATTAATTTGTATGTTTTAGAATGGTTATAAATTTTGGGGAATGAATTGTAATGAGAGAAAGTTTGGCAATTGAGTTACAAACAAGTTAAAATCATACGAATCAAGGGGAGAGCAAAAAAAACCAGTACCTACGAATCAGCTTACAACCTGTTTAAATTTGTCTAAATTGAACCTGTCCCATTCACGGAAGAGACATGAGTTCAGCCATGGGGTGCTCGGCTCCCCCGTTTAGCCCATTTAAAATAAAAAAAAAAATTTGCAAGTGCTTCCTGCCATCACTATCAAGTCACTTTCACCTTTTTCATCCACGTGCCACTTGCCATCTCTCTCTCTCACTTGCTCCAATTCCAACGACTCATGCCCATGCCTAATGCCTCCACTTCCAAGTTCCAACCCCTCTTCACCTCTCCTCTCCAGGCGCACTCTCCTAACCCCTCCTCATCTCTCAAGCTCTCCTCTCCAAGCGCATCGCTTGCGTCGCCCATCTCCTTACTTCTTGTTCATCAATTTTCTGGATCTTCCACCCATGCTTCTTGGCATTTTCAATCATCCTCTTCTGTTCTTGTGTAAACTTGGTCTAAAACCTCTTCATCTTTGACATTGATGGTTACCTTCTGCTATTAGACTGGAACACATGAATATCTTCACCGGAGGTCTCCATCGGCACTCCTCCGAAGCCCACCATCATTGGTGGAATGAATCTATTGCGTTGCTAATGGAGAGAAGGAGGGACTAAAGAAGAAGCAATTCTACATTGTCGGTGATAGTTGCCTTTGTTGGAATTATAGATGTAATAATCAGAAGTAGTTTGTCATAGTTCTGGCTTTTTTATGGAAGGGGGAAATTCTGCACATGTTCCCTGTAACCCATGCAGACCACTCGTTTTGCCCATACCCTTTTTCAGGGGGCAAAACGGGTTATATCACGTGTACCTGTGGTATGATAAACGGGCGGGCTATGGGTCATTCCATGAGGCAGATTTGCCTTCCCGTTGCTCACCCCTATACAAATTGAGTTGCATTGTGTTAAAGATGATTGAGTTACATCTAATGACCAAGAGGAGATAACTACTTGTGGAAGGTTCTTACTAGAAGGGCTAACAAATACGAGGTTGACTGCAATGCTAGGTGAAGTGCCATAGAGTGGAGCAGTGGGGATGTCATCTTGGTTGGCCTATGGAGAGGGCTACCAGCATAGAGGTCTGACAGGAGAGGTTGACAGCCAGGGTCTAAGTGAAACACTGAGTGCAGAACTCATAGAGTGATTGGAAAGTCTGTTGTGAGATGATGCGTCGTAAAAAGAATTATATTGAAAATGTTTCTTTGAAAGAGGGGTTTTATGAGTTAAAATTATAAGAACCAAAATATTAATTTTCTATTTATTTATTACATATTGAAATGCCGAAAGTAATACATCATGATTTGCCCGGTTGAATTTTCTTGTAAAGATTTTACTTAATATTTAATACTATTAACATATAAATTTAGATTCAAACAAGGTAAGTCTTAAATGCTAGAATTTTTTTTTATCATAGTAGTTTTTTATCTCCGAAATGTAAATCCAAATTTTTTTGTAGATATGTGAGTGTCTTTTTGTTTGCTGGATTTCTCATCATTCACAGTTTTACAGAAGTGCATCACCGAGATTCGCCAATGAATTTCGGATTTGATTTTGGAGAATTTATTAAATGAAAGAAGTAAAAAAGAAAAGAAATCAACGCTTACATGAATAATAAATCAAGCTCATAATTTCTGAGAATTACACTTAAGTTCAAAAGAAGACATATTTTCACTTTCAAATCTTATGAAATTATCAAATTGATATGTATTCCCAAAGAGACCAAGAAAGATTTAATGAAATTGTGAAAATATCGGTTTTCGTTAACTTATTATTAGTGATATATTGATTTGTTATCGATGACATTGTAACTTGTCATGTTATAACTTGTCAATTATGACTCTCTAACTTATCATTAACAATATATTGACTTGTTAATTAAGGCTCTGACATAACATTAGTGGCATTGCAAATTGTCTTGCTTTGATTATTATTAGTTACATATTGAATTGTCAATGAAGGCATGATGACTTGTCATTAGTGAAGCATTAATATGTTGCTAACAACACATTGAATTGTTATCCATCGAGCGTCAGAGTGCAATGGTCAGCGATTGTCACTTCCTCAGAGGTTGAGAGTTCAATCCCTGGAAGCCACGCTCGAGGGTAGAAGATACCCACCCTTGGTGCAAAGCACTTTAAAGGGGTGCGCCATGTGTATTCCTCGCTCTGGATTAGTTGGTTGCCCCGGGTTACCTGGTCCAGTATGGAAGAAGGCCAGTGACTCAGGAAAAGGCGCTGCATACCGGGGGGAATCGCAGAGGCCCAAAGGCCCAATCTGCCTTTAGATCACAAAAAAAAACACATTGAATTGTTAATTTACAAGTCAGTGCAAACTCATTTTCACAATTACAATGAATTACCCACGGGTCAATAGAAATTTCATAACAATTTAATAATTTCTTGGGATTTGATGGTGATAAATTATGTTCCTGAAAACCTAATATAATTCCCCATGATTTGGTTGTCTTTCTGTCCTTTTATTTCATGGAGAAATTATGTATAGATCCCAAAAATGGGAAACAAATCCGCATCATGTCACTGTAAATCATTAAACAGAGTTGAGTCCCATGTGATTGGAAATAACCAATTGTAAATGTAAAAAGACATCATTTATCTCTCCTCTAAGACTTCAATTCAAATAGTAAGGGGTAAGGAAGTATTTTCACATTTACAATTAATTTAACCTATATCTCATATGTTCGTAGCTTACTGTCATGATTTTAAAAAACTTGGGTGATTTTTTTTTGTTTGTTCCGATGTGTGAGTAATTTCCCCTTATTTTTATTCTTTGCACTGCATCGAGGTATGGGCACAAACTAATTTTTTGTTAGGGAAATTTTCATATAAATCTCAAATAAAAGAATTAATGAATAAAAAGTCTCAAATATTCACAAAATTACCATAAAATTCGAAGATTAGCTACTGAGGTTGTTAATGAAGGCTGCTAAGATTGTTAATGACAACCTTAACAGCTATTTTTAGGACTTTATGGTAATTTTGTGAATCTTTGAAATATTATATTCATTAATTCTTCTATTTGGGACCTTGTAAATTTCCCTTTTTGTTTTGACAGAACGGTACATTCAGTTATTGTTTTAATTTTTTATTTTGTTTACCACATTTAGATTCAATTTGATATTTATTTCAGATTTATTTGTACTCCTTGAATTTTAGTTTTTCCGATTTGATTGTTAGTTTTAAAAGAAAACTACTCTTACCATGAGGTTAATATGAATACAATAAACTTTACAATAAAATTATATAATAAAAAATGTGTTTTACCTTTTAGCCCCTTTCTTCAGGTTTTGGGTTGAACCATGTACAGATTTAATTGAGCCGAATTTTTTTTGGTACATATCGATCCGAATTGATAACAAGAACTGGTGACCCAAATAGTAGAAGGAGAAAAACCTCCAGCCCATTTTTGTTGTAAGACCAAAAACAATAACCTAGTCCTCTCTGTGTGTGTGTGTGTGTGTGTGTGTAAAACTAAGCTACTTAAACTTGCATATCTAATGTAGTTTTTACCATTCAATTAACTTAGAGCAAATGATGCTAATAAAATTTCTGCTATTCATAAGTACCTATTAATTATTTGATGTACACTACTTCAGTCCCAAACATATGATACAGTTTATAGTGCAAACTAGATCTTATATTAAGATTAATAAGTAGTATTATTGAAGTCGATTAAAATGATTACGTTAACCCGTGTGCTGACTAATCATTGACCAAGAGCCTTCCATTTGTAGGAGTGTCTTGGAGATGCTAATTTATGAAATTAGTTAAAACAATTACATTAATCAGAGGTAAGCATTGTGGGAGTGTCTTGGAGATTTAAAGGGAAACACAAGATCATGAAAAATGACATCTGAGATAGAAAAATCTGATTAGTGTGTCAATATAGTAGGATATATGATTTAGAGCGAGCTAAAAAAATCCAAGAAGACACATTTACGGGCTTCAGGATCAAGTTTTAGGAGAGAGTTTGATAAAGTGGATGCAAAACACAAGGAACCAAAAACTTTGAAATTGGAGTACGAAGGGGAACATTGCATAACTTCTCAAAGGGTGTAAAATTCTGAATAACAGGAGATGGAAGGAGATTAATGATATGTCAAGTAATAGGTATATTAAATTGAAAAGGCAATGCACGAGAAATAGTTAAATTGTGTTAGTGTATATATTCTACTAAACCATTTTGTTAAAGTATGTCAACACAAGATTTTTGATGAATAATCCGTCCGGTAGAATATAAATCAGGCATGAGGAACTCAGTCCCATTATCAGATCATAATTCTTTAACAGTGGTAGAAAACTGATTCTCAACAAGAGCAAAAAAAAAAAAAATTGAACTGTGTACTTTGTGTCTGATTTTGATTAATTCACTAAACGTATCCAGGTATAGTGAGAAAAATCATGTACAATGGTGAGAAAATAGCGATGACCTTGAGTAGAAGGAATAGAAAAGGGACCCCCAGATGTTAACATGTACCAAATCAAAAATTTTACTGCATGAACCTCTGCTTAGAAGAAGTGGAAGACGTTGCTGTTTAGCAAAGTGGCATGTATCACAAGTGAGGGGATGGGGGATACAATATATATCAGGTGCTAACTTATGTAAGGTACAAAAAATGGAATTCGAAATGCGGCTTAATCTGAGCTGCCAAAGAGTGAAGTTTGAACAAGTGGTTGTGTTAATGTGAGAAAAAGCAATAGATGGTAGCATATCTGCGTGTAAGATGTAAAACCCTTCAGAAATTTTAGTTGAACCAATCATTAAAAAAGGTTGGAGTAAGTATATCTGACAATAGGCAGAATAAAAAAAAGATAGCAATTAAGAGATTTGGTCAGATGAGCTACATAAATAATGTTGAAAGTAAAGGAATCCTTGTTTCCTATAGCATGTGTCTTTAGTATGATGAGGCTTGCTGCAATAAGTGCATCATTTGTTGTTGTGAGTGATTATGCAGTTTGGTTCCATATGTAGATGAAGGAGGATGAGAAACTCGAGAGAACAGTAAGTTCTTGTTATTGCTGAAGAACAAGAGAGAACTCGATTTATGGGAGGTAAATTATCAATCAGCATGATTTGGGACTTAACAAGTGCATAATGTTTGTCGAGCCCCTTCAAGAAACGGATCACATAGTCTTCATCCTTGTGAGTGTAAGCACTGTCAGCCGAACCACACGAACATGCCTTGTGAGTGAACGAATATTAGTTAATTCATCCCACAAAATCTTCAACCATTGTGTATATAGTACTCGCTCACAGTCAGGCTACCTTATTTGAGGCTATGAATTTCTTCCTAAATATTAGCGACTTGAAAAATATCAGCATCATTCAAAATTTCAGAAGCGAAATGAACTAGAGGATGCTCTTTTCTATGGTCGACGAAAGGTATTTTGTAAGCCATCCTTGAACCCAATTATTGCACCTCTCCCAGGCCGAAAATGATTAATCAGAGGCCGGTGGTTGAGAAATCAAACCATGATAGTTCCATCCAACCACTGGTGACGCAACAAGGATGAGCGTCATATTCTTATTTGGGTGTAAATAATATGAGCTAGCTTAATCTCATGCAAAGTATCTTAGCTGGAGTTGGGGCGGAATCCGAGGCCATTGAAAAAAGCTAGAAACGAAGATAAAGTGCATGTTTGGAAAATCTTTCCTCTAATGGTGTGTACGTAAGTCAAAATAAAAAGTATTTTGAAATTCGTAAAAAGTATGTCGAAATCTGTAAATTCTTCTCGGAATCCGTAAACTCCTTTCTCTCAAAGGATTCCCAAATACACACAATAACAAAAAATAAAGAAGAGTAATGGGGAAAAGAAGGGTAGAACGGGAAACAGGAAAAAAAGGAGAGAGTGTTAGAAGACTACTTATATACATACCATGTGACCAATATTTTGGGAGAATGAAATGTAATGTATTTCAATAGCAGGAGCGCTGCAGAAGGAAGAAATCAATAGCATAAACGGAATTAAGTTGCCCAGGGGGGAAGGGAGGATGCCTATGTCTGGTGTTTTCCAGGGATGGAGAGTACTCAGTAAGATCAGGATATAAGGAGGCTTTGAAGGAATTGGAAAGTGCAAGGAAAGATAAGCCAGGGTGCTCTTATTCTCTAACAAAGAAACTATGGGAGACAGTATGGAAAATTAGAATGCCTCCAAAAGTGGTTCAATTCATGTGGAGAGCAGTGTCCAGGGCACTGGCAGCTAAAGAAGCATAAGCGTTAAGTGTTCTAAAAGCCCTATGTGTGAGTTATGTGAAGGGCAAGTGGAAACAATTGAGCATATGCTGTTTTTCTGTCCTTGGGCTAAGAAGTTTTGGTTTGGCTCTCCATTGACAGTAAGAATTGAGGAGGAAGGGATGAGCAGCCTTGATAGCTGGATAGAGGATTGGATAGACAGTAAGGACAACCCAGATGAGTCAACCATGGCTCTCTTTGCAGGTATATGCTGGGGGATATGGAAGATGAGGTGTAGAGCAGTGTTTGAGAAAACTGAAGTGGATGCCTGGGAATGTGTAGCAGGAGCGATGAGACTTTTGAGGGATCATGAAGAGGCAAATGAGAGAAAAAAGGAAGCTGGAGGAAAGGATGAAGTGCAGGAGTGGAAGTTAAAATGGATGGCACCTGGCAAGGGGATATTAAAACTGAATATTGATGTAGCTTTCAAGAAGGGTACTAGGGAAGCGGCCATAGGAGTTGTGAAAAGAAATGATATGGGAGATTTTCTAGGTGGCATTGGGAAAGTGGTGAAGGCAAGTTCCACTTATATGGCTGAATGTTTAGCAGCCATGGAAGCTATGAAGCATGGGGACCAGTTAGGAAGTAGCCAGGTGATACTTGAAACAGATTGCCAAGAATTATATAAGCACATAAAGAAAATGGAGGTGAAGGGCTGTGAATGGGGACATGCTGAAGTGCTAGAAGATTGTATCAGAGGTTGGAGAACCCTGGTGAACTGAAAAATAACCCTGGTAGCACGAAAAGGAAACGAAGCTGCTGATCAACTAGCAGCTTGTGCCTTAAAGGGTATGGTATCGCAAAACTGGATACTGCAGCCACCAAATTCCTTGGTAGCAATACTGAGAAGAGACCAAAGGAAAATAGACCTGATTGAAGGAAGGCTGGATAGTATATCAGCAAGCTATCTAGACACAACAGTGGGGAATGCAAGGGAAAGGATGGGTGTGGATGAGGATAATGAGGCAACGAGAAAAGAAGGATAATTGAAGGAAAGCATAAGAGGGAAATGGCAGAAACCTGAATGGGGAACAGTGAAGGTCAATGTAGGAGTAACATTTTGCCAAGAGACTAGGAGAGCTGCTATGGGTGTGGTGGGGAGAGACTGGAATGGCAGATATGTTGGAGGTATAGGGAAGATGATACAGGCGGATTCTTACACCTTGGCAGAATGCTTATTAGTAAAGGAGGTATTACAATGTGGGGACATATGGTGGGGTGGGGGTAAGGTTGAGTTAGAAACAGAATGTCAATGTTTGGTGGGAATGCTGAGGGAAGGGGAAAGAGAGGTGAAGGAAGGTGTGAATGGTGTCACGAAGTGCGCAGTAGCTGTGAAGGAATGTTTGGCTCTGCTACAAGTGGAAGAATGCAGGAACTGGAGTGTGGCACTTGTAGGAAGGACAAGTAATAATGTTGCTGGGGTTTTAGCAACTGAGGTAATGAGAGGCTTGGTGGTACCGCAAGGATCGCTAGAGCAGCCACCAACTTCTCTAGAATTACTCATAGGATTGGATATGGAGAATGATATGGGACATGAAAGCAGCAAGTCAGGTATAGGCTAAAGTACATGTTACTACTTGGTGTAGGATGGCTGTGATGTAGGTTAGTTCTTTTAGTTTTTAGGATGTTTTGGCTTCGGCTATTGGTGATTGTATTTTCTTTAGTGAGGTTTTTGTGTGATAGGTTGTAATGGTAGGATTTGTTTGAGCGTTTAAATTTGGCTTCCGCTATTGTTGTGTATAATTTCTTTTTGTGATTAATAAAATTGACTCTTTTGACAAAAAAAAAAGAAATTTAATGTATTTCATGATGAATTATCAGTATTTATACAAAGTGAAAAGCAATACATTAGTAAGGTAGTTACATAATTAGTTACAAATAAATTATAGCATAATTTTATCCTTCACAATATTGTCTGTTTTATTCAAATGCATTGTAACCATTCTTTTTAAAAATCTTTTCGCTTTGTGCAATCAACAATAATGATACTTTAAAAAAATATTATAAATTTAATAAATAATGTAGATACGGATCTTATATTTATTATCAAAATAAACTTCTCGTCCAACAGAGGTGTTACAGAAATTAATTTGGAGATGGAACTGTATAAAAGTGCTCATGCGCTGCAAGTGTTAGTCACATATCCCATAACTCAGACAGCCTTGAGAGCAATAAGAACAGTGCAAGAACTGTTGTTGATTTTTTATGAAACTGAGTAAAAATATTTGAATGGGTAGATGAGTAGAATTGTGTAAAACCATTACGTTCAATAATTAAAGAAATTTCAGGTCAAAAAAAAATAATTAAAGAAATTTTATTACAATGAAACAAAAAGTCAATTCTTTTGTGCAAAAATATCTTGCCCAGTGACTTTCCTAAAAGCTTACATTGAAAAATGACAACTTTGGATGAAATTTCAATTACCTTTATAGTCAGATTTTGCAACGTGGGGTTTTCCAGAAATTTTTCCAAA
>JANTPZ010096130.1:0-11391 GCA_025593235.1 Vachellia pachyceras | reverse complement strand
TCTCTTATTGTCACAGGATTAATGAAACGTAACTCACCACCACCATCAAACTATCAATCAATGGCCACCTTAACCCCAAGAATCCTGCTGCTTTTATGCTTTCTTCTTCCATACTTGGCTACAACCTTGTACGCAGATTCATCAACAGACAATTACCTCAATACTCCCGATAACCTCAATTCAAGCTATTTTCTCCGAACTCCTAAGAACCTTATCCTCAACACCATAGACTCTTGCTGGAGAACCGACTCAGACTGGGCATCAAATCGTCAAGCCCTAGCTGATTGTACTGTTGCCGGTTTGGCAAAGAAGCCATTGTAGGCAAGTTTAGGGCTATATATGAGATCACTGATCCCTCCGATGACCCTGTGGACCCTAAACCAGGGACACTTCGCTATGGTGTGATCCAAAACACAGTCTCTCTGGGTAATATTCCCCGAGGACATGGTCATTACCCTCAAGAACGAGCTTATAGTGAATAGCCATAAGACCATTGATGGTAGAGGAGCCAAAGTGGAGATTGCTTATGGATCTTGCATTACCATTCAAGATGTTAATCATGTCATGTATAATGGCATTAGTGTAACATCCCAAATTTCGTATACAGAAATAAAAGCCAAACCGATGAATTACGAAATGATTTGAGCCCCGTAAATAAGAAAAATAGAAAGGAAAATGCCTATAGACAAGAAAGGATGATCGACTAAGTCCCTAGTCTTGAAAATTCTAGTTAAAAATGACCAAAAGGCAAAATGGTCATTTGGCCTAATAATAAAGGTAAAATGGTCATTTTGAACACTAACCTTGAGATTGTGTGAGCTATCTTCAAGCTCTCAAGAGGAAGAAGAAGAAAGCTCACACAATCTCAAGGTAAACACACCCAAACAACCATCTCTTTCCATTTCTCTACTCCTTGCAACTTCTACTACCTCTTTAGTAGTTGTTTTCCTTGATCAAAGCCCTCTTTTTAAAGATGAAAAGTTAGGGTTTCAAGGTTGGAAAATGAAAAAGAGAAGGCTTTTGAGGTAGTAAAAGGTTGCAAGTCCTTTCTTGAGTAGTAAAGAGTAGTTTGGTGTGTGTTGTTGGTTGTTTGTGTTAATGTAAGAATTTTTGAAACCCTAAAGCTAGAAGGTGGGTGCTGTCCAGTTTGGGATGGAAAAGGGAAAGGTTGTGTTTGAGCTATATGGTGTATGGATAGTGATTTGGGAGCATGAATATGTAAGAATTCATGATGAAAAGTAGAAAAATCTAAACCCTCCCTTTTGTTCTGTTTTTCAAAAAGTTATAAGAAATAGAGGGAGTGGGATTTTGATGATTCTAATGCTTCCAATGGCTCTAAAATGATGTTTTGTGTAGGGTAAAAATAAGGAAGGGATTTTAGAAGCTTAAGGGACCATAAAACCAAGTTTTGAACCTTTAGGGTTTTTGAAAAGTTAAAGGGGGCAATGTTACGTTTTTGCAAGTTTTCTTGCATTTTGATGGTTGAATATTTACATGGATGTTATACCATGATCTTTAGGGATTTGAGACCTTTAAGAGCCCATTTGGAAGATTATTCAAGAGAGCCCTAAAGTGAAAAGGGAAAAGCTAAGATCTTGAGGTAGCAAGACTACTAACTCTTCAAAGCTATTTTATGAACTAGTGTGAATGGTGCATTGTTTTATGATATATGAGCTTGTGTTATGTGTATGGTATGTGACTTTGAATGCTATGGCCATATGCATGTTAATGTAATGTTTGATCATGTTACATGTATCTTGCTCATACACATTCCTTTAAAAGCATTACATGCACATTCATAAGTTTTTGTTAGTTAGTTTTGCTATTGGGATTTGCATAAATCTCATTATCCCCCAATTAACCATGTAGGTGGAAGCTCAAGCAAAGGTAAGGAAAAGTTTATAGATGAATGAAGAAGATGCTCTTGCTTGCATGATTTTCGTATGAATATATGAGTTGCTAAAATCTCCATAAAGTTGATGTGGTTGTAACCTTTAAACCTCAACATGAAGTATCATGTAAATATGTGATGATGCATGCATGAAAATGGGCTAAAAGTGCTAAGTAATGGTAAATAAGTGATCATGCATGTTAGAGGTTGGTTTATGAACCAAAAAGAGGTTTTTGTGATTTTTAAGAAAAGTTGGATTTCAAAACAAATGGGTTCCAAAGGCCCTGGAAACTGACATGTTTCAAACATCAATGAAAAATATAAAAATAGCTTCAAATGAGCTGAAACTTTCCATTTAAATACTACACATCCTGAGCTTTAAAATGATATAAAGTTTGCAAAATTTGGATGTGTATTTTATGAGATATGATTTTTCAAAGTTAAGCGAAAAATCTGGGAAAAACTGGAAGTAACCATTTGAGTTACCAACTTGACGGAATAAACTAATTCAAATGGGCAAGAATTGGAACCAATGAGTATTTTTTCCCTATAGATCACTTAATAAAGAAAATTTAGAAATTGGAACCACTCCATTTCAATTTTTCTGAAATTAATTATGAATTTTTAAAGTTGGGTCAGAAATCTGGAAAATGGGCCGGTAAACAGTAACAACGTTTTTCAAATAAAAAGAAAAATTTTCAAATTCACTAAAAAGGCCAATTTGAGTCATCCAAAACCCAATAGTGGTTCTAAAATAATCTAACATGAAAAAATAGGGGGAAATAGGAGGTGTTACAATTAGCATCCACGGTTGTAAGCTAGGTACGTAATTAATGCAGGAACTGTGTTATATGACTCTTGTGTCTCACGGTTTAATTCTGAATTAATATACTGTTATTAATTCTTACAGTTGAATTTTGATTTTAGTCACTATAATTTTTAAATCATAATTTTTTATCTTTATAGTTTCATAAGAACTTGATCCATATTTAGTGGTATTTACTCAAACAAAGTCATAATGAAACACAATTGGACCAAAAATCACAATTTGAAACTTATGGATCAAAATTAAAATTTGACTAAATTATGAGGACTAGCAATAGTATTATCCCCTTTAATTTTAATTGATATTCAGCTAATCATGGCTTGGTTGGTTTTGAACAAGCAGGACAGACGGGGATGGTGAGAAGCAGCAGTGATCATGTAGGGCGTCGTCTAGGTTCAGATGGAGACGCCATTAGCATATTTGTTCCTCAAATGTTTGGGTTGACCATTGCTTCCTTGCTCGTTGTGTAGACGGTCTCATTGATATTATTCACGCCTCAACTTCCATCACCATTTTAACAATTACTTCACGCAGCACGATAAAGTATACACACACGCACCCCTCAATTTCTTCTCCTCATTATATTAATGGTGCTAGCTATCGACTGAACTATAATGTTTCTACAGATGATGCTGTAAGGACACAGCGATGAATACAAAGCAGATAAGATAATGAAAGTGACAATAGTTTTCAACTATTTTGCTAGCGGCCTATATGAAAGGATGCCAAGGTAATTAGAGTGGTGTAGTGATTTATTTGTATGTCATCTTAGCTTCTTGAGGCTAGAGCCAGTTGAGGAGAGTTTGTATTCCCGTGCTGATAAACTTGTATCTGACGGGTAAGATCCCATGTGATCAACAACAGATATCATGGCTGGAGGATGTATGCCGTTGGTGGCAGTGCCGGCCCAACCATTCTGAGTGAAGGAAACTACTTTATAGGTCCAAGTAACCCCAATGCAAAACAGGTATGTATGTGGGTATGAAAGACTAGATAGTGACTTTTAAACCTGAATTCATTGCGCTCTGCTAAATATTCTCGTGTGATAACCAGTATAGTCCATAAGTATAGCTCTATATATCATAATGCAGAAGATTACAAGTATAATATTAATTTTATTGCATGTTACGAAGAGGACCGTGAAGGGAGGTTGGAAGAATTGGAAATGGAGGGCTGACAACGACGCATTTCTGAACGGAGCCTATTTTGTTCCATCTGACTATGGAAGTTGCGCTCCTTACTATTCCAGTGCTCAGTCTTTTGTTGCTGCTTCAGCATCCTTGGTGCCTGCATTAACCCTTCATGCTGGTCCTTTCAGTTGTTTTGTTGGGAAAGCTTGTTAATTTGGCCTCGTAAGTACTTGCGTCTTCTTTTTGTTCTCTCTCTTAATTTTTGGATGTTCCAAGTCGGTGATGATTGGCTTCTTAGGAGGGACAGGGCAGACCTACATGTTATAGTTAGGGAGGTCAACTGTCCCTACAATGATATCTTTTTCCTTGGTACTACATGCCATGTATGGTGAGTGTTAATTTGCTACTAATATCTTTTTCCAGGTTTTTTTCCCTTTTAAATAATGAAAAAGAAGAGAGTAGTTAGAGACGGCGGAGTGAGAGGGAGGGAGAGACTATTGGAATTTGGAATAAAGTGGGAAAAGAGACCGATATTGATTTTATTCGACGGTGAACATCAGAGTACTATTGAAAAATTAAGGTTCCACATGTCTGAACAATAAGAAGCTAATTAGAATTTATAAAAGTGTTTTTAATGGGTATGAATTTCCATTAGTTATTGAGCATGATATTTCTAAGAATTTCTTATGGTTAAAAGGATTTTGTACAAGACAAAACTGCTTTGCAAAAGACTAGATTTTGTGAGTTCTGATGGTGTTATGTTTTTTTGAAGAAGTTGAAGAGCTGTTGATATAAATAAGTGTAAGACATACCGTTCCACCAATGATCTTATAGCCTAATGGTATGTAAATTCTCTTATGAATGGTAAGTCGTGGCGTTAATCCCTACTGTAACCCTTACCATTAATACCTACTCCTTAATTTTTTTTTAAAAAAAAGGGCAGAGTCTTTGCTTTCCAACAGTCAGAAAAATTGCAATTATCTGTTTTAGAGTAACAAAGATGCCAAACATAAAGTCGGGAAAATTGGGAGTAAACTCCAAAAGAAGCATAATAATGGCCTCTAAGTACATAAATGTTGTATAAATATATGTATGTATTTATGTATATGTGTATATATATAGCTCAATTAAAAAACTAACAGAATGAAAGAAGGCATATGTGTATAATTCTCAGCGTTTGGTTGGTCGATATTCAGAAAAGCCTATTCTCGTTGCTTTGAACTCCGCAGGTTACAGGAGCTTTGGCTCTGACTTTCTTCAAGTACCAAATTCCAGCTCCAACTCCAAATGCCCCTGCAGCTGAAACCGCACTAACTGTCCCTGAATCCACAATTCCAACCCACAAAGCCACTAATAATGAGACTTATCCTCTAATAAAATTCCCACACACACGCCCGCATATATATATATATATATATTTCATTTCTTTTTACCTGCAATCACATGAACCATCTCATTGTGCCTTGCAATATCATGATCTGCCACACAAAATCCATATTCAATCAATGTTATTTGAATTTCCACAAGGCCAAATTAACATCCAGCCCATTAATGTTATTTTTTAGCATCCAGTATTCTAATCTTGTTTATAATGAATCCAGCACCCTAATATTACTTTTTCAGAGTGTTTCTAGCACCATAACTATAAGTAAGATGAAAGTGCTAAATGTAACTAGAAAATAACGTTAGGAGTTGCTACTTCGAATTGTTAGATATATCATAAATAAGATTATGATTTATGGAGTTGGATACTACTTTACCTAACAAAATACTAAGAAATTAAGGGGATTGGTTTGAGGTACCTTTGCAATGGGTGGTGGAATTTCCATCTTTACAGAGGCACAAGAAATTCTGGGTTTGTGCATCAAACCCACAAGTTCCACCTCCTTTCATTGGATCCTGACACTGAAGGCATCTAGTAGTGACTGGTATATCAAAATCAACTCTGATTCCATATTCAGGCACTTGATCATACGGTTGAGGAGCGCCCACATTTCTCCAATACACACTAGTATAACTGGTACAATACTTAAGCATCAACCGCAAAGATTCAGTTGCTTTTGGGTAGTAAGAACAGCAAGAACTCTCAGTCAAAGCAAAAGAACACCCAGGAAGGTGCCTACAAAGATAGCTAGCACTATCACAGGAAGAATCACAGTGCTCAGGGAAGTGCTCACAGAATATAGGCTTCGGCTCCATGATCACATGATCTTCACTGCAATTGAAGAATAAGTACTCGTTTTGTGTGGAAAGCTTGAAATGGGTGCTTGTGTCTAAGCTAAATGGTCTGGTGGGTCGAAAATGCTCACCATCTTCACAGCTCCACATGAGTGGGTCTGAGACCAGAATGTGTGGATCAGAATAGCTCAAGTTACGAACTGGGTATCTCCCAGATGGGGTCCTGAGCTCGAGTTTCTCTGAATCGGAGCAAACCAGAATGTGTCTGTAATATGGGCTTCCACATCCATCATCGATGCCGAAAGGGTAGTTAATGGGAATTCCCCCACAAGAGGTTCTGCAAATGCTGGATTGAGCTGCTGCGAATGTGAAGAATGATGAAAAGAGTGCGAGATGAGTGACGAAAGATATCATTTTGGGAATGGGGTTGGGGGTATGAAGAAGACGATCCATGAGAGAGATAAGAGAGGAGAAAATTAAATGCGTTTTGAATCATAAGCAGAGGAAGGACTGAAGGAGTAAGTAAAGTGTAAAAGAACCAATAAATAAAAAAGAAGAAGGAATCTATGCGTAAGCGTTGCTTTTGTTGGCTTTTGCCTTGCTTTAATCCATGGCTTGTTTCTCTTTATATGTTGCTTTTGCCTTCTGGGTTCTGAGGCTGGGGACAGAATATGGAGAGTAAAGAGAATTAGGGAACCGAGTCGACAGTTCATGATTAGCGAGGGAATTCAAATTCTTGATATGTTTTTGTATAGAGAAGGCAGAAGAAGATGAGAATGAAGTGAAGTTGTGGTTAGGAATATATTCTAGCTCTCCCCAGCCCTCCTTTTGAGTTTTGCTTATTCAACAAACTACATACAAAGTTACAAACCGCACATTGCCAGTAATAGGGAGAACGACGGTTACAGAATTAATATTAGTATGCTTATGGAGGACATTAAATCCCTTATTAATTTATATTTTCTGAAATAATATTTATCATTTATTTTAGCATATATATTTTTCAAAAACTTAGTTGTCTTTAACTCCTTTATTTGGGACTCGGGTTAACTTAAATTGTTGGTGCCTTTTTGTTGCATTTATGTGTTATTTGATGTTACAAGGGAACATGGTAGATTTTATATTAAGGATAGAAAGCATTAATTTATATTAAATTTAAGAGCTCACTCGATTGTTAGAATTTTGATATTTTATATTGGCATACTAATATTTTTTTTGGATACAATTGGCATACTAATATTGGCTAACATTAAGGATGCATTTCTTGGCTAGTATTGATTTGTTGCCTAGTGTTGGGCCATTAAGGATCCATGATTTGTTGCCTAGTGTTGGGCATTAAGGAGCATTTCTTGGCGGCAGAAAAAGTAAAAAGAAGCCCACTGGCCTAATGGCTTCTTGTGAATGGATACCTGATTTATTTGACAAGGTGAAGTCCAATCATTCTCGCCGAATTGGTTAATCCCTCATATAATGAAGAATTAAAGTTCAGATTCTCACTAAGAGATATATGCATATTTATAATCCGACAATATCTTAAATGTGATCTTACAAAGATATACTTGCCTAAAAAGAGATAAAACCAAATCTGTCATACAAGGCCTAAATAAATACTTTTGGGCCAAATGGAGCAGGGGTTTCCACTGTTTTAATGGTTGTTTTGTATAACAAAATGGGTTAATCTCTTACAGTATGATTAACCAATATTCAAATCCCCGTTGAGAGAAGTGCTCTCATTTAGTATTTGACAATGCTTTGAATATGATTACCTCTGGTACAAAATTGCCTATGCTTATCAAGAGAAGAATGTTGACCCCCACCTCCTTGACTGCTCAAATGAAAGCTATTATGGTAGGAATGTTCAGTGTAGCAGAATATCCTACTTCAAATTAAAGCCCAGTAGTTATAAAAAATGTGATGCAGAAATAATTGTTGAGCTCATGATGAAACTGAGACCATATGGATCCGACAGCTGTCCATATGGCAATCCATAAAACTATACCATACATCAAACAGCTGTTTCTTATCCGATCCAGTCGCATTCATATCTAACATTTTGAGATTTACTAATGCACTGGATGGTCTTGTAAAGGGATCACAATAGTTGAACTTCAAAACTTCATTCTGCTCTTTTGTCAAATGCAGCAAAATTTAGAGAAATTTGTCGCAGAAATGCGTTTAGTTTCTATGCATGTCTTCTTCTTCTTCTTCTTCTTGTTTCATTTTCCAATTTGCAATGGCCACTAGTTTTACAAGTTGGAACCAAAGTAAAGAATATTCAAGCCCCATAAATATCCAGCTGATATTTTGAATTTTGATTCCCCCTTCTCTCATGAAAGGAACGACTGTTCAATTCGTTTATAAGATTAATGTAATGGAGACACACCAACACACACTTGCATATGATTCCGTGAATGTTTTCCAATAAAAAAATTGGAAAATTATACACAGGTCCCAGGGAGACACACCAACCACCTCAGCAGCTACTCCTGGAACCTCATGGTAATCTTTTGAATTTTTGGGACCATTTTATGGTTAATTCTCTTACTTAAAACTTCTGGGTAATTCTCCCAAATAAAAATTCATCCTCTTTATGAGTGCCCTTGTTGATTAAATTAAGCATATCATCGATCTCTTCTTAATGAATATAATTAAGCTGACTAGGAAAAGAAAGAAAATGCAACGTATCTACTTCTCTTTGATTAAACATGTTTCAATGTTCCATAAAAACCACAGAAAACTACTCTGATGAGTATATATTATGGGCTTCAACCAAATTAAGGTTGCTCAAATAACAAAAGAGAGGTACAAGAAGAGTAGGAAGAATCTGTTGTATCTTTATATATATTTATATATATAATTACCAATGATCTAGATGATTTTGTAAACAGAAAAATGTCGGTGATTGATTTCAGGTATTTCTCACTAATCAAATTTTTAAATACAGACTTTATAATTCTCTACACACAACGGTGGAAAATAAGACTCCTAGAAGATGACTAATCTCCATTCGTTTGAAAATTAACGGGAAAGTAGGCTCATCATATTAACGAAGAGGGAGTGGGACCCAAAAGTAAAAAGTCAACAAGGACCCCGGGGGAGACAGACAGATCCGAAGGGTGGGTGGGTCCTGCCCTCACACACTCTTTCTCAGTGTAAGAAACTGAGAATTGCTTTGTTATCATTAACCATTACTTACTATTTTGATGTTTTTTTTTCCACATATTTTGTTTGGATTAAAGTGTAGGAGGTTTTTCTTTACAGGGTCCTAACCATATCTCACATTAGTGCATGAAAGTCTTCCCTGCAGGTTCAATCCTATCCTGCGTGTAAACCCAGACCAGACCGTTGGTGCAAACTCAGTTGATCAAGAAACCCATTTATGGTTAGCATTATCAACACTTCATTCATTTTACTCAGTTGTTATACTTCATACCATGTGCTGCACTTATTGAGAATAATGATGCGAAACACAACAGAGATGACTCATACGTATTCAGTTTGTTTCTTTCTTTTTCTGTCTGAGGCGTGGGCATCTTTCCAATAAGCATGACTGTGTTCAAGAGACTATTAGGCATTAAAAATAAACACACAAAAATTTAAACGTTAATTCATTAAGTTGCGAGGGACGGACTCATTTTGTTATACCATCTCCCATTGTATTTTGTGTAAATATGTATAGAATAATGATGCAGATATTATATATATATGTATATATATATATATATCCAACCACTTAAGACAAAAACAACAGCTTTTGACAGCCTTGTTAACCCAAGGATCTCCTCCTGATGTATCTATACCGGAACACGAGAGAAAATGATGACAGGGTTAACAATGAGAGAGAGAAATCTTATGTATGTATCTTCTCTCTGCATTAGGTTTGAAGAAGCAGTCAAACTCTTTTCCTTACGAAACCTCCTTACTCCTTTTCAACCCCTGCCAGACCATCTGACGTCTTCCCCCTCCCTCCCTTTCTTCTTTATGACCCTCCCTTGCCTCACTCATCTGAAGGCTTCTCACTTCTCCACCTCCCTCCCTGCCCTTTCTTCCTCTTTTCTCTGCTCCAAATGATGCGTCTTGCTCTCGATTCTTCTCACTCCCACACCATGCTTCCCTCCTTAGGCTTCCCCGTCAATCTCTCTCGCCCCTCCGCCGAGCTCGACTTCTTCTCTGATAGCAACCCTCCTCCTCCACCTCTTAAACCCGTCAAGAACGAAAATCCTCCCTCCGATGTCAACGTATGAATGCAGGTGGCGCACCTGCAAGAGGAGCTTCAGCGTATGAATGCGGAAAACTTGAAGCTGAGGGACATGTTGAGCCACGTGAGCAGTAATTACACGGCTCTGCAAATGCATAATGCAGCAGCAGCAGATTCAACCTACCCCCACCACAGCAAATGAGGTAATGATCCACACAGTAACAGAAACATCTAATTTGGCCGATTTTTATATATGAATATTCAGAATCTTGTTGTGCCCTTTCTTCCCTGCCCTTTCGTCCTCTTTTCTCAATTTCTTAGTGGATGCCATATCAAGCTCTGATGAAAAAATTTATGGCGGGATTTTGAAATTTGAAATGACAAGTGTGTCAAAAAATTTACGGTGGGATTTTGAAATTTGAATTTTTTAGGTTGATTTAAAATTCTTAGAAGCCCTGAACGAGAAACACACGAGTGAGCAAGCAAGTGGGGCGTGATACATCTAAACATCCAACAGCTCGTGGTTCTACATTTCCTCCACAGCTTCACTTCTTCAGTCTCGTGCTCGTGACCGTTCAACGCCGCCGCCGCCGCCTTCCCTCTTCGCACTATCGTGCTCGCCTTTTGCTTCGCTCCAGTTGTGGCCGTCGCGTTCGTCGAGTGGGGAAGATCTGGTGGCACAACAGATCTGGATCTGAACAGACGCTTCCAATTCCTCGGTTTCATTTTCAGATCTTCCCACTGCATCGTCTTCATGGAGCTCAACAGAAGCACTATGTCCAGGTTTGTTCATATCAACCATCCTTTCAGAAAGATTCATCCGAGCTTAATGGATGTCTTTGAATCAGTTTAGATTAATCATAGAAGTTACTTTTCTAACATATACGAGGTAGGTAAATTGGATGATTTTTATCTCGATTTAGGTAAATGTTTTTTTGGAACATTATGGTGAACATGCCCTTTATATGTGGGACCCTGAACAAGTGACGACTTTCTTTTTAATTAGCCTTTTTAACTGAGGAGGAGATAGAATGATGGAGGCGTTGAAGGGTAAGGGAATGCGGAAGAGTAAAGGAATGGCGGGGTACAACGGGCATTTCGGTATGCGTTGACCAGGGTTTAGATAGTGTGGTTGAACAAACAATACTGGAGTGGGCAGGGGCTGTTT
>JANTPZ010096129.1:0-20998 GCA_025593235.1 Vachellia pachyceras | reverse complement strand
TGAGGATTGATGGGCTGTCTCTGAAATAAAATTATACCAGAAGGATGAAAAGCACAGACTTGATACAGCAAAGGAAGACTTATTATCTTTGAACTATCGCCCTGTGCGGGAGCACAAGTCAGAAAGGGGAGGGGAGAACAGCTACTACGCCAAGGCTAAGAAGTTGAAAAGATGCCATAGCTGTGAGTTTCTGTTTCTGTTCCTCTAATACATGATCTAAATGTTGAAAATTGTGCGTTGCTTGCCTTCGGTACAAGAATATTTTAAGCCTATAATTTTTTTTTTTTTCGTTTGCTTTTTTTTTTTTGCCTTTTGTGATCTTTTTTGTACATAACATGCACATTTCCATATTTGTTGTTGCCCTTTGGGCATTTCGTCTTATTGTTAATTTGAAGGAAAAACTCATAGTAAGACGTGTTTTTTGATTGTGCAGCGGAAGGAAAGCAACGTAAAACATCATAGTTGGATATGCATCTTGCATTTTCAATTATCTCATTTTTCAGAGGTAGGAGCGATCAATATTTGCAGGGTTGAGATGCTGGCCAATAGTCTGCTGCAAATTGATTGGTCACTTTTTCAAACAGAAGTGTTGCACATTCACATTCAACGATCTTTGCTAGTTCTTCACATATTAGTAATCATTATATATCTTACTAAAATACAGTATGGGTGTTCTATGTGGGGTGGGGTTTTCGTGTGTCATAATTTTGTCTACTTCCTGTTGTATATGAAAACGCACGCAGATGGCATGGTCATTTGGCAGCTGACATTATCTTGCTTCTCATGGAGTCTTAATTGATTCACTGTTAAGGATAAACATATGTTCTGCTCTTTATATTTATCAGAAGGTACCAGTTGAGGAAATGGAAACACCTTATCATTTTAAATTTGGCGTTATTGGTGGTACACGGGTTCGAGATAGATGGAAGAAGAAAACATGTATCTGGTCGATTGCATTATTTGATGTTCTTCCTCTGGTATTTGTTGTTTGTGCAACATCGAAGTTGTCTGCATGTAGAACTGTACGGAGACATTGTCTTTGGACTTGCAAGATGAATAACATCCTGGGATAAGGAATCAATTCCACCATGGGCGCGAGGAAGATGATCCTGCCTTTAACACTGTCCTGCTCAGCTTCCAAAATTTATTCATAAGACGATTTGGCGGATTGGCTGGAAATGCAATTGCAAATTAGGTAAGCAGAATTACTATTAAAACACCCGAGGATATAGAGATATAACGAGGTAGGATCTTGGAGTCATTCAAGAGCCTTGGATGGACCGGAACCGGATCACTCTGCTGTAGCGTGTATGCCTTACAGAAATCTTGTCAGGGCGGCTCAGACTAGAGGCATAGGTGCCTTCCAATTGAATACTTTTTGTAATCAAGAAATGGTATTCTGACGCTTTTTATGCACCTCTTGAAACATTGTATTTGAGAGGAGGAATGAAAGTTAGTGTAGATCCAGTATAAGAATACATCTCTTCTGTGGTCGCTCTAATAAAACCTATGACCTCTCTTTACTGTTGATCGGGATGTTCTGCTGTTATGCTCTTTTCGCCCTCTCAATGTTCTTTCTGAAGTTGAACGTACTCTCCAGTCTCCATATTGTTACAGTGTTGCCCATTGATTTGTGTTTCGGTGGGAGCTTTAATGGCTAGTTATTGTATCCATCCGTCTTGGCCGTTTAAGCTATGCATTGAAAGGTCCTACCGACTAATATATGGCTTAGTAACCATCATCTTGTGACGCCGGCTGGATGTTATATTGCGGCCGAGATCTACTGCAACTTCATGTGTACAGATCTTGTGGTTGAAATCCTTCATTAATTATTATGACGTTCCTAAAATGAATCTAAGAAGAATAATGACAGGTGCATTAAATCCAGTTGGTTGCATGCCGCTCAAGTTGTTGGCTTAGTGGCTTGAGTGCTTGACCTAACTATCACAATATTCTCTGCCGAATGCTGGTAAAATTACACGCAATCCTATTTCTGTTATCAGTAGTGTTATTAACCTCATTTGAAATTTTGCTTGAGGGAAGAAATGGAGCAGGAATGTCGGAAGACAAAGCATTGAACTTTTCTCTTGTCGAGAAAGAGAACCTAACGTTTAACAAAAGTTTTGAATTGGGTTGTAGCAGAGATTCTTTCCGTTAACGAAAATGGAGGCATATACACGTAAAATCAAACAAGGTGTTGGATGAGCCGTAGAGTAGTATACCAAAAACTTGTATGCTCATCATCAAATAGATATATATGAATGGATTGAGTGCTCCGCAAAAATGGACAGATTATTACTGTCCTTATCAGAGAATTCAGGTCTATAGTTGTAAAGGGCATATTTTCAGAATAGTTTTTACAAATTCCGAGGTAAAACCTAGGTTTTGCAGAATAGATTTTGGAAAATAACTTTTACAGATTTCAAGGTAAAACTTATGTTTTGAAAAGTGATTTATGTTTGGGAAGTTATTAGCTTTTACGGATTACAAAGCCAAAAGTAGATAGGAAAGAAGAAAGAGAAATAATGAAAAGTAGGAAAAATGAAAGAGAAGAAAGAAAAAATAGGAAAGATGAAAGAGAAAGAAAGAAAAAGTAGGAAAGAGGAAAAAGGAGGAAAGAGGAAAGAGAAAGAAGGAAAAAAGTAGAAAACAGGGAAAAGAAAAAAAGTAGGGAAAAAAAAAGAAAAAAAGTATGTAAGAGAAAAACCTAGGTTTCAAATTGAAGTTTTGTAACCAAAATAGCTTTTCAGAAAAAAATTTGTACTTAGACAAAAATTAGGTATTAGATTAAAATTTAGATTTTGAAATCAAACTTAAGTTTCAAGAAGTGATGAGAAAAAAGTCTAAGAAAAATTACAGTGGACCATTCAACCTGGGTACAAACAAGCAACCTTAATGCAATGTCCCCATGTACATCAATATGTAATGAATATGTATCTGACGCATTAAAAATGCTTTGATCTCTGGTAGAAGTTGTTACCAGGTCGCCACTGATACAGCGAGGCCTGTCTTAATGCCTGATAGATTTGTGACTATCCCACGTTATTCGCCTTTTGACTATTTCTTTGGATTCAAATTTTGGTTTGCGCTGCCCCCGAAATAATCCCCAAGTCTATTCTAGTTTATTACTACGTTAATCTTGTCCGTGTTTGGATTAGCGATATAAATTAATCATTCAACGTAATTTACAGTTTAATAGATAAGTATACGAGAGAGTTTTTTACTTTTTACATGGACATGTTTTTTATACAAATGAAAATAAAAACAGAAAAGACAAAAATAAGTAAAAATATGGAAGAAGTACAAATGATAATATACTTTAAATTTAAATCAATTTTTAATTTAACACTTCAGATTTGAAAAATACATTTTTAATCTTTTATTACTAATGCTGTTAATCTAACTTTATAGAAAAATGCTAAATCACCAGATTTAAAAGATAATTATGTAATTAAATACCAAGGTTAAATTTTAAAATATAAAAAATAATCAATTTAAATATATTTTAACATCATTTATTACATAATCACCATTTAAATTTAATGAGTCAACATTTTTTATTAAATAAAATTAATAAAGTCAACAATAATAAATAATAAAAATGCACTTTTTAAATTTAAAATATGAAACTGAAAATTAATATAAATTTAAAGATTTAAATATATCCTTTAGACCTTTTTAGATATACCAAAATGGATTCTCCTACATTCTCTCTACTCAACACTATTCAAATTATTTTAATTGAGTTAATATTTTAACTGAGATGGTAAAGTTTAGGGGGGAAGTCAAATGAATGTAAAGGGAGAAATTGAAACCCCAATCATCATCTTCCTTCTCCTCCAATGCTCTCTTAATGTCTGACTCCGCCATTTGAGAACTACGTACACTGAAATCTCAAAAAACCATATGGTCCTTTTTTAATGTAAAACATGGTATTTTCTTCTCTCCGATGTGCAGATTTCATTTATTGAAGCAGTAAAGATCAAGGAGGAAAAGAGAACAAAAAACAAAACCACTAGTCGGAAAACAAGTCAACCATGTCATAAATCTGCCGTCATTTACAAGTTTAGCTTGTGTATTTACAAGTTGGAGAATTAGATTAGACACGTACACTTACGCTTACTTCTTTTTCAGGCCTCAATTAATGAGATGTACAAATTGTTTAAGTGTGCATAGACATAGTAATGGGCTTACAGATCAAGGATTCCCCCTCGCTTATCCTGCAATAGCATAAATGGTAATTAAGAGTGACATAATCAGAGAAAACAAAGGCTAGCAAAATGAAGCTTCACGCCTTTGTCGAGGAACTTCAGTGCCACGTGACTAAGAAAAGTAGAACAGTACTGTGTTATCTACTATAAAGTTAAAGCTATTAGAAGTGTAAGGCGACTCGGCAAGATAGATGAGCAAGTATAAAAATTTAGTGCTACTTCGACCAACTAATATATATAAGTACTTAGTTGTTACTACATGAAAGCTCCATAGCGAAGTTTGTGCAGGCAGAAGTGGAGTGGAGTTGAAAAGAAGCCATGGGAAGGCCTCCTTGCTGTGAGAAAGTTGGCATCAAGAAGGGTCCATGGACACCAGAGGAGGACATCATTCTTGTTTCTTACATCCAAGAACATGGTCCAGGAAATTGGAGATCAGTTCCTACCAATACGGGTAATTTCATTCACTTTTTAGATCCCAAGTCTTGAATTTTGTTTGAGTTTCAGGCCGAAGGAAGATGACTGATATATGGGCAGTTATACAGTCATGCCAATATTATCTGATCTTGTTCTTCTTGATTTTTGCTTTCAACTTGATTTCAAGAATTTTGAATTGAAACCCACAGATTAAAAGTATTTTACTTTTTCCTCCTTCTATGGTTGAAAAGGGTTGTCAAGGTGCAGCAAAAGTTGCAGGCTTAGGTGGACGAACTACCTCAGGCCTGGAATCAAGAGGGGGAATTTCACTTCCCATGAGGAAGGAACGATAATTCATTTGCAAGCTCTACTGGGTAACAAGTAATATTAAAAAATTCTATACAAAAATCTTGGATTTTCTTTTCTACTATAATTTTTTTTCAACTGACCAGTATATAGGAAACAGACAAGTAACTGGTACCAGTTTTTTTATTAATGATTTTGGCATGTCTGAATTTGTCTAGTTTGTTGATTGTTGAGCAGATGGGCAGCCATAGCTTCGTACCTTCCTCAAAGGACAGATAACGATATAAAGAACTATTGGAACACCCATCTGAAGAAGAAACTGAAGAAATTTCAAACGGGATTGGACCCCCACCTGGCCGCAAACACAACAACAACTAGTCATCAGTTTGTTTCAGAAAGCTTTGATGAGAGCAAGTGTTCAGATATGATGGGCAATAACAACCATGGCTTGTCTCAAAGGTTAAGTCAGTCTCAATCATCCACCTATGCATCGAGCACTGAGAACATCTCTCGCCTCTTAGAAGGCTGGATGAGATCCTCTCCAAAGCCAGACACAACTAATCTTCTCAAAGCAACACAAGATCACGAAGAGCTTCAGAACAACAACAACATCGAAAATAACAGTAACATGGTGAAGTCCGCTCCAAGTCTGATGTCCAACCAAACCAAAGACGAGCGAGAAGAGGTTATTGGTGATATGATGTCCCATGAAGAGTTTGATTCCATTTTGTCATATGAAAACCTTAATAACGCTGCTTGGGACAAGTCCACAGGCGATTCTATGCCTCCAACTCAGAAGAGTTCTGAAGCTGCTGCTGCTGCTAGCGATGGCAAGGTTCGTATCATGGCTCAGGATGAGAGGAATAAGCAAAGATCTGAGAAAATTACTGCTGATCCTCCATTGTCAGTTCTTGAGAAGTGGCTCTTAGATGAAACTAATGGTCAGGTAGACGAGATGATGGAATTATCCCTTACTTTCTAACAGATCATAGGACTGAATAAATGGATCCTAGAGTCTAGGATGATATTGTGGCAGTTCTAAAACATGATTAGTGTGAAAAAACGAGAAACTTTCTTCTGAAAAGTGTCTAGGGTACTCAAATCATATGTAGAGGTTCTGAGAAGTCAGGATCTCTGTCAACATGCATATATGTAACTTCAGATTATCATTGATTTCTGTCAATTAAGCTTGCAGCGTGTTGCTCCTAATTTTGGCATGCCTTCCAGCAGGCAGCTACTCTTGTTTAATTTCTTGTGTCTGAGACAGTAAATAATCTTCTAATACTCCTGCAGGAAAATCACCTTTCACAAATGTTAAACCTACTTTAGTATTGCTTCTCCTTATTCTATATACTATTCTGAGTATTCTCTTGTTCATCTTCTCCGGTTCTCTTCAATTGTTTCATATATATATTTATATTAATAAGTTTAATCAGGAGATAAGGTTGCATAAAGAAGTAACGGCATGTGTATTTATTTAGAGTGGGAAGAAGTTGTGATATGACTGTATTGTCCAAGAACTTCGATACCGTACCATAGCCGATTCGCGGGCCGGTGGACTTGACTGTCCTTAACCTTTAATCCTTGACGTACTCTTTCATGCCAAGCCGTTAATTAAAATGATTATAATGATCATAATACTCGAACACCTGACGCCTCCCGGCGGGTCTGATCTGCTAAATTCTCTGGAAGAATGACACTTTAATGTAATTCCGTTCGTCGTCTTGTATTTTAAAACACTTGATACGAAATGTTATTTAAAAGCATTATTAAAGTAGGTGAGATCGATGGGCAAGTGAATTTTGACTATAGGCATATAGTAATTAAAAAAAATGAAACGCAGGAATTAAAAGAGGAAGGAATAGCGATGGGTGAAAGGAGATAGGTGTCACGAAGGTCTCGCAAGCAAACACACTAATACCTCAAAGTCCTTTTCCTTTGGGAAACATTGTGTGGGAGGCATGTGATCTTCCCCTTAGTCTTCACCTTTCGGTGCGAGAATCTGAATCTTAATGTTCACCACCCAGTATAGTTTACTTGCATGTGTGTGTGCGCGCGCAAGTGTGTGCATATATATAGACACACACACACACAAACGTGTGTGTGTGTGTGTGCAAGTTTCACAAGATATATATATATATATATGTGCAAATATGGGAGTTTGACTATTGGCGGTGGTGTCTCACCAGCTTTGAAAGCAATTAATAATGGTTTGCCATGTATAGCAGCTTAGGTACAAACCCTGAGCCTCATCCTTTATGAGAAGATACTATAATGGATAGTAATTAAGGGCAATACGATTAATTGGGTGAGGTTGAATTATTGAGGAGTCCATATATATATATATATATAGCTGGATTTTGTATTATGGCTATTTAATTGTTGTTGTTGTTGTTATTGGATGCAGGAGATGCTTTGGGACTAAATGCGGCACTTGGCAACTGTTGAGGTGCATCGTTAATTAATACACTCACAATCCATAATCAACAGTAGTAGTAGTAGTACTGGTAAAAATGATCAACTGCAACAATAATATTAATATGAAAACAAGTGTACGTAGGGGGTAACTGGGAGGGTGATGTGTTTGTGTAAGTGCAGTATATTATATATGTTTAGCTGGTTTGAGGGGTAATGAGAATGCACCTATATATATATATATATATATATATATATATTCAGGAGACGGTGCTATATATTGAGTCCCTTATGACCGATTCTGTTGTGACAATGAACAAACAATAATGTTGCAGTGTTTGTGATATATGATCCATTACTGATGAGGGACATCCATAACTTGGGGTTTGTTTCACTCTAATCTATGGGGGATGTTCATGTATATATATATAATATATTCTGGTAGCTAAGCCATATATGGTGCATGGGGTATCAGTCAGTCTCTTTCATATGTTTCATACAAAAAAAACTCAACTGTACGAGGCTGAGGCTTTCCTCCACATCCATCCTCCGCCACAATAATGCCTCTGTCTGACATTATGCCATTATCACTGTCAGCAAAACCTAACGTTGACATTCATTGTCAATACATGGGAAGAAGATTTTTTTTATTATATTTATAAATTACATCATTAAAATTTTGAAATGGTTATACAATTTTATCCTAAAATTTATTATTGTGTAAGCTTTATTTTAATAGAATATAATGTATATTAAATATAGGTAAAATTAAGAAAATTTGTTAAATGTTAAGATTTTTCTTAATTCAGATGAGTAGAGTACTCCGACAAATGTTTGGATCAAATTTGAGATTCTAACCTTCATTTTGTAGACAGGCCTATAAAAGACGTCTAGTTAAGGTCTAATATCGTGAATAATCAACTTGTTTTAATATATATACACACATATCAATAAGACATGTTGGAATTAGTTTATAATTAGGATCATGTGTGTGTTACTTGTATAACAATTGTACGCCACACCACAGTAATGCAAGTTACATGTTATTGTTTGATTTGAGATGGCCACAATATACAATATATCTATCTATATATTTACATAGATTTTTATGTAAGCATGTCCTCATCAGTAGATCATAAAGGATTTGTTTGAGAACGAGGTGAAGAATTATTTTTACGCAACTCAAGATAAATATATAAAAGAGATTATCTTATTCGGTAAAAAAACACAGTTAAACGTGCGTTTAAACTCTCCATAATCGTTGCCAACCACACTAAACATCATTATGCTAATGTGGCACGAAAGCCTTTCAAGCTTTACATGTAGTAGAAATTAAATTGCTAATGGGTGGCCATAATTTCATTAAGTTGCGATTGAGGTCCAAAATCAAACGCGAAATCGTGGTTTTATTCCTCCAATTACAAGGCAGACGATCGATCCTACAGCCTTGGATGCAAATTAAAGACGTGTCCCTTCTCTCGCTTTCTACCTTGTAATCACGAAAATGAAGTTATGGCCTTTCTTCACACTCTCATTTAATTCGCCTTCAAATCAACCTGCCCCTCAATCACATCATGCCCATCAAACACACATGTATGTCTGAAAAATGATTTTGGTAGACCAGTTTAAGGCCCAGCTTGCAGATCCACAGGAAGACAAGATCCAAAGAAAGCCCAACTGTAAAGCTTTAAGGGGAAGCATGGAGGCTTTCAAGTGAGTCAGATTCGTCTTCCACATCCATTAAATTTTAGGTTAGACGGTTAGATCTGTGTATCGAGCGTCCAACTCCTAAATTTCCATAGACTGATGAGACGGATTAGCGGATGAGGATCAGTTGCTTATTTCCGCTTTATACGTTTTTTTCATTGATTAGACAAGTGCTCTCTATTCTCTCTGGCACTCTGCTCCCCCACGCTATGCTCCATTGAAGTTTCACTGTGTTTTAAGGAATCTATCAATACAATCTCTACTTTAGTGTTGATTTTGTGTTAATTTCAGTACTCTATATTTTATCTCACTCGCTGTTGGTGACTTAAATTCCATTTTTTATTCTATCGTTTGACTAAAATTTGATCAAACAACACACCACTTCGTATTATTCGGAATAATACCTTCTAAAAACCAGTGCAAGACATTTAATTACAGCCCCACTAGTTAAATTTTTCAAGAGAAGATGGTTATGGAATTATGCCGAATTTTAGCTAAAACTTCAAGTTATTCGAAATTTTATTTGACTGA
This sequence comes from Vachellia pachyceras, assembly GCA_025593235.1. Classification (NCBI taxonomy): domain Eukaryota; kingdom Viridiplantae; phylum Streptophyta; class Magnoliopsida; order Fabales; family Fabaceae; genus Vachellia; species Vachellia pachyceras. Next base: position 11,414 of record JANTPZ010096129.1, on the reverse strand, counting down.
ATTACTTTATGAATTCGATCACAGCTTTATTTAGCCACAACTTTATATTCTTTGAATTCTCGTTGACTGAAGTACTTCTACAAACCCGTGAGTTTAATTTTTTCACCCAAAGACAGCGCCCAAACAAACCCTTTTTATCCCAAAAATTCTTTAGAATGAAGCGGCCATGATAGGTAATGAAATAAATAACTATTTGGGGAAGAAAAAAGAAATGAATCAGATTCAAGTCCTACCACAACCTATGTGAAGCAGCACTCGTATGTGAAACCATGCCAGTAGAACGGGGTCAAAGTCTACTAGAGTACTCGCGTGTAGTCGAAGTCCCTTCGGTTCGGCCGAAATACCAGCGCAAGCCAAAAGCCTTGTATCATTTGAAAAATCAATTGCCAATACATATAAATTATACTCTACTTTGGTAGGGTACGTACGTATGAACTCATCATTTGTTATACAAGTCATAGACAGTCGTGACATTAATTTAGTTTTGCATCATAAAAATAGTTGATGGAAAAAATAGGATAGGAAGATCTCATGGCGCTTGAACTGTACCAATATGAAGGGCTACAGAGATTCTAATTAATTCATGTCATGTATAATATACAACATCAGCTTCCTCGTCACCAACAGGAAATCACTTGCAGCCACACTCAACTACTCTGTTGTCTGACACAGAAAACTAACAACGTAAGGGTTGATTCAAAGGATACCCAATACAATCACAATTCACAAATGGGAATCTCCTGGCTCCCTAGCCGGTTTCCCGATGACCTAAGCTGCAGAGTTTCTTACAATGATATTCCTTCTTTCTAACCAATAATTCACTGGTGCAGGCTTTGTGGGTAAGCTTCTCTCTTTCTTAGACAGAAATCGTGCATAGCGCCTTGATCTGTGTAACTTGAGTAGTTGAGTCTCATTCCAGGAACTCTACGAGCCACAGCCTGCAAGATCGTCTGTACTGCGTTTCCTTCCTTTGATGGGTACTGATACTCAAACATGGGTTCCACCTCTTGCAGCTTCTTCCACATTATTGCCCATTGTTCTTCTCTACCAATGCCCCTTATGAAATTCATCAGATAATTCCTCATAAGCGCGTCTCTGGTGCGAACAAATATGTAGAACTCAGAGAAGTCAAGAACATCCTCGTTTGGCAGCTCAATCTCATCACTTGTAATCACAGGAACACAGTGACTAGCAATGGCGTCAAATAGGCGATTTGATGAAGGGGTATCACCAGCTATATTGAGACAGAACTTAGAAGAATGCATTCCCTCCGCGGATTGCTTGATCCCGCCTTTCTGAATAGTCCCAGATGAAAAGTGAACATCTTTCTCATCTTTCAGCATGTTGTACAGAGATAGCCTGGCTTGACCGCCCTGAAGAACACAAAGTTAATTAAGCAAAGGCCAGTCGGTGTTACATAACAGGAGAGTGCAAAAAACAGATCAATTATATTCCATGAAAACTTACATACATCTTTTCTATGAATCGCGCCTTGAAAGTAGAGCGATACTGGACGGGTATCGAAGTCAGAGGAATCGTTAGCGTACGATCTGACCACGTGTCTGTAAGGTGCAATCACATCTTTCTCAACATTCACTATGTTTGGAGGATACCTCCCAAAGTCTGAGAGTATGAGTGTGGCAGGCCAAAGCTTCGTTCTCGCAGTCAACATACTGTTTGGGTGGTGAGCTAATATCAAGTGGTCCACTCCACCGGTTCTCTTCCATTACTCTCGAGACGTCAGAGATTGCACCAACTTGTCTCACAGTACCCTATTCATGCTCTTTCTTTCATGTTTATTGGTTCCGGAGTGGCGGTTATAGCTTAGAGAAGAAAAGAGAGGCACAAATATGATGTCAGCTCTCACTGCAGCACCAGTATTAGGGGGTTGAGGGAGTTCCGAAGCAAGAAGATCCATGGTGAGCCAAAATTCTATGCTGTGTTGTAAATTCAAGCCACCAGGATATTGAGGCATTTGGGTTGAAATATCGGGCCAAACAGTGTTTCCTTCGGGTTTCCAATCCAAGAGTCCGAAATGGAACTCCGGAGGTAAGTCAAACATGAAAACCTTGAGAGGGACAATTGTGTCGTTTTTCCTACTGGACTTGGATTCATCGACGTCATTTGTTGCAGGCGTTTGATTCTCAGGTAGTAGTGTCTGTGTCTCTGTCTCGCGGGGTGTTCTTTCTATTTCTTCAGTGTTCACTAGTATCTCTCGGTTGCCGATGGAGTGCTCAACGTTGAGATTATCCACCCTCTTAAGAGTAGAATTATCGAAATCAGTGGAGTGCTTATAATTGGGCAAGAAATCAGAATCAATGAAACGGGGACGACTGGTTGGAGTTGAGCGAAGGACAAAGAACCAAGAGAAGAAAAACATGGTAGATGTCAACGTAAAGAACGATAACAATGACTTGCAGAAACAACCTTCGTGGAGGACGCCGCATTTCTCTCAGCCATTGCAGTAAAATTATTGAAAGCAATATCAGCTCACATTGCTGCATCCAAAAGAAGCATTACAGGGATTTAAGAAGGAAGTGATGAGGTTATAAAACTCAACACAGCAGAAATCTCAAGATAGACAGATAGATTATATTCTGACAATGTGTCAGCCACGTTGATGTAAATCAGCAAAGACAGAGGCAGATGAAACGAAATGAAAGCGAAAGAAGGATGATGAGAAACTTGGAGAATGGAGAATAATCGCAGAGACAGGTGATAGGGACATAATTGCTGTGAGGAACGAATGAATGATCATGATGGAGTGGGGAATTAGCGGGAGAAATAGTACTTGATATTTAATTTTAATTACTGCTAAATCAGCGCTGTGTAATTAATTAATTTGATGTTTAATTACCGAAATAGAAATAGTACTGTTGATTGAGTTTGAATTGAAAATTCTTTGTTTTGATGGTATAAAGGGTTCAAAATAAGTTGTTCTACTTGTTTTTGCCTCTTGTTCCCATGTTTGAATGCAAGTAATAATAGTAAATTTAATCCAAATCCTATTGATGGATTGGATGTGGCGCCTTGAGAAAATGCAGCCTCTTGCATTAAATTAAATAATAAATGCATGACAACGTGGCTGATGAATTCCACTAGGCTTGAGGACTCTTACGCTCGTTTTGATCCGTTAAAACGACTAAGATTATATTATTATATCATTGTATTTAATGTATGTGAATAATAGCAGTATTCATAATGCCTGAAACCACAGGACGCGTTGGCAAAAAAAAAAAGAAAGAAACCACAGGACGCAATGTCCTAACCTCATGTGCTTGTTTGGAAACTCCGTTGGGAAAATGGATTTTACAGATTTCGAGGCATTTTGGGAATTTCGAGATGGTTTTACGGATTTCAAGATGGTTTTTATGGATTTCAAAATGGTTTTTACAGATTTCAAGATGGTTTTGTCTCGACTTACGTGCACCGTTGGGAAGAATGGCTTCCCAAACAAGCACATAATCGGATTGCACGCAATTATTTCAGATTTTCAACTGTCAGCCACAGGAGAACGTTAATGCACCGTTGATGACCCAATGCTTTACAGGCAAAGCAGGTTATTGAATCAATCAGAACTGGAACTGCATCTCGGGGGAATATCCAAGGGCATCCAGGTGAGCAGCCATAGCCTTGTTCATGCATGGGTGGTGGGCCACACCTCAAAATCTGCGAATCCACATTCCACAACCACCATAATTAATCACCATCCTCCTCTGAAGCTTACAAGCTCCCAGAATCAATTAGAAACCATCAACAACACCAAAAGCTTCAAATTAATAATATGGAGAAATGGGTAGGAGGGGAAAAAACCTTGATATCATTGGCTGGTTCAGGGCAATGTGTTTGAATCATCTCCTTCGATACAAATCCAACACCACCATCCCACGCTTCAGGAGGCTGAGTCGATCACACAATTTAAGTCCGTAATATCAAAAGGACTTATCATTAAACCGTCATTATATTAATGCAACACTACACAGAATATCATGATGCAGGCTCTTCCCAGGAAAGCATCATGATTCATGAACGTTAGTTAAGCCCAAGGCATTTTAGTTTACCTTTTTTCTTCCTCCAGAAGCAATTAATTAATAATTATAGTCAGAGCCCAAGGACATGTTTGTCCTTGTCAATTATTCACTAATCAATTTCACGATTTCTTTGTTAATTTTCGTACTGGATTTAGCACTTTTGAATTGCTTGATCAACCTTAGGAGGACTACAGTCTACAATGATGATGGCCAAGCATACATGTTATGGATGAGAAAAAGAAAATTTTTGTTCTGCATTATTGCAACTAACCTGATTTAAGACATAATATACTTCAAAGCGATCTGGATACTTATAAGCAAGACCGTCCAATTCTTCCTGCATGCATAAGAGATGTTGAGGGTTCCCTTTGAATAGTACAAACATATTAAAAAGGCAGTCACTGACTGATGGGGGAGGTGTAGCTCGATCTTTACCATGATCCCATCCATTCAAGGAGAAGAAACAGTGATAATGAAGAAAAATTTGAGTGTAGTACAAAATTGTCTTCATGAATAAACAGTTACATAATTCTTTGACGCTTCTAACATTCCTATTTCGCATGTTATGGAATCTCACCACCCCCCACCTAGATAGATACTAATATACGGGAGACAGAGACAAAAGCATATCCAACCACTTTGCAACCAAATACATGCATTTTGCTTTTGCCCCTGTTATTGACATTTCCTATGCATAGCTTTAAGAAAACAATTGCGTAAATAGACTTGAGGTAAGTATTTTGAAACAGCAATAGAATATTGCTAATGCTACAACTGCAAAGTTAATTCAAGCAACATGCTTTCACACAAATTACAGTTCCCTGCACTACAATAGAGACAGATCATTTAACGCAAGTAGGGCGTGTTGTGCTTTGTGATGAACAAAAATTGTGTCACAATGGACATAAATTTCTCAGTATGCCTACTGCTGCAGACTCTGTACAAATGACCATAGATCATGCATGGACAAAATAATCAACTTTAGTATCAAGCTATGAATCTCTTCAAATAAATGAAAAACATATGTCATTTTTTTAAAAAAAAATGCCAAATACCTTCAAAAGAATGTCCTCATATGTAACATTGGCATAGATAAGATGCACCTTTGTCCTGTCATTTGGGTTTTCTAGTATGGCTCTAGCAACTTAGAAGCAACAGGGTAAAAGGCGATGATAGAGAATTCTATTAATCTTCTCAATTATGAATAAACAAAAGGTAAAACTCCTAAATGTATACTTGGAACATTGGAGTGATTCCAGATCCTCCAGCAATCATTCCAAATGCTCTAACCTCGCCAATTTGATACTTGAAACGTCCCTGAAAGTGAGATGACGTAATATCAAACTATCCAAATAACAAGCCTTTGATTTGGGTATAAGAAATTATATCCAAAATATAAAGATCAAACCTTACTCATTTTTCAAAAATTTCTTAGTAACCTAACTGTCATTAATTCCCTCTTTCGGAACTTAAATTTCATTCCCCCAATAAAATAAGGCATCAAAGTTTCAACAGAAGAAGGGAAGCCCAGAGAATTTGTATAATAGTGCCTTCCAGAAAGATTTACCTTGGGTCCTTTAACAGCAAGATAGTCTCCAACATGCAGCTCTCGGAAATGATGTGACATCCTTCCTTGTGGGTACATCTAGTCAAAGACAAGTAGAAGAAATGAACGACATAGAAAATTTAAGGGGAGAAAAGATACAGAGAGTCGACTCAGTCCAACCCAAAAGAAAAAAGTTATGGACAAACAAACCTTTATAACTAGCTCAAAATATCCAACATCAGAATCCAGCGTAGTAGGTGTGTATGGTTTGATAACTTCTTCACCTTGACTATCCTTACCCCTGTTAGAGAAGGAGCTTTTTCATAGTACGATGACAAAACAGTTACAAAAGAACTATTTCTCCCATCATATTTAACAGAAAAATTCAAAATGCACAATATCTGTTCTCAGCCAACATAAAGACTCACATTATAAGCACATAACAATTTTGAAACTAATAATCCAAAAAGGTTTCAAGAACAGTGAGAAACACAGGAAACAAGATCAGGCAGTGAAACCTGCAACTTATATGTTGTCCTATTGGAAGACCCAAAACTGAAGTAGGAGTTGGGAGTTCAAATGTGAACTTTGCCACATTATGGCTCAGCTGAGCACGCTTCACAAGTTTGAACTCCCTAAACCCCTCAGGGTTTAAGCAACCTGCAATCATATGGATGACGTGATGTTCACTTTACATATCAATAGAATAACCAGATGCAACAATAAAATCAGAAACTTCCAAGAATAACAAGCAGTAGCAAGAATTTAATCAATCCCAGGATTCAGTGCATGGAGTTTCGTGTCATCTCTGACTTCATTTTCTTCCCACTCTTTTCGAACAGGAATTCCAATGAAAAACAAATTGAGAAACGTTCTACACGCAGTGATAGTCATTGTCATATGTTTGTACACTCCTGTGTCATACGTTGATTGGTACACCAACGATCTTCATTAAAATTCCCAGACTGCTCTTCGTATCATGTCAAACGTGTAGAAGGACTCAAATTGCAAGAGATTAAGATTACAACTATAAATAATAGATTCTACAAGCTAAAAGGACCATTCGAACATCATTGAGAGGAGAAAAAGGGGTCGTCGCCATAGATTTCACAAACCCAAAATTTCGAGCCAAACAACTCCGTTTAGGATACACATATACGAAGGCACTGTTAAATTTTCCATTTGGGGGGGGGAATCAAAAAATAATCCCAGGAATGATTAGTCAGTCATGAATATCAACCCCATTAATAATCGTAACAAAATAAGATAGAATCGAGGTGATGGAAACATGAAATACAAGGTCGAACCTTTGGGCTTCTTGGACGACAACAGGTAGAAAGCACCGAGAGCAATGGCTACAAGAGCCACGGCAACGCCCACAATCATCTGATTTTCCGGTGTCTGTAGGAAGTTCATGGTTTAAGCTCTAGATTCGAGACGGCAGAATTACGGGAGATTCACGGCCTTATGGTGCCTGGGTCCGCAGTCCGCAACCCCCTCCAAACTCTCCGGTTTACACCATCGAAAAGTAATTGTTGGGATGTTACATCTTAACTTACATCATAATAATTAAGAAAATTGAAATTGTATTTTTAATGACGTAAAAATGATACTCCCTTCCCTACAGTCCTAAATATAAAATATGATTTAAAAGGTGAATTCCACTATAGACAAAATATACAGCGTATGCTTGATAAAGCCTAATTAATTGGTAATTTAAGATTGTGGATGGAGTAAAACTTAAAATTATTTTGTCTATTGGGCATTGATTCAAAAAAAAGGTATGGGGTTTCATTTCTTAACCAAAGTACTAGTAGGATAAGATAAGATTGGTTTTTAAGAAAATCATATTCTAGGGATATACACTTTGATTTAATTTTAATTCAGTACCTGTGTTTTATTTTTTAAGTAAGTCTTTTAATTATATTCTATTCACCTCCCCTCTAGGATTAATGGTGTTGGTAGAGTAAAATTAGAGAGAAGTTAAGAGATAAAAGTACATAAATACAAAATTAAAAATTGAGGAGAAAAATTGAGCGAACAACATAGACCAAGTATGGAAATATTATAAATAAAAAATAGAAGAATATATATATATATATATATAACGGGCAGATATCCTTGAAAATATGTCTTCTTCAATTCTTTTGTTTACTCATCACTCTATTCTGATCAGGTTGATTGGAATATTTTATGTTATTGATTTCTATGAGCTTGATTAGGTGGTTAAAAACGTTTGATTTTTGGATTTTAGTCCCATTTTTTGGTTGAGCTCAATTTTTGGAGGTGGGATGACAAAGAAGACAGTGATCTAAGAGAAGGACGATTTTCTTCAGTTGGGGTAAACGTTACTGTGCCTTTTGGTTGCCAACAAAAAAATCTATTTGGGAATGTAGTGGAGAAGTATTTTTAATGTTTACGAGGTAGATATATAAAGAAAATTATATCAATTTATGAAAAACACTATTAAACATGTTTTTAAGAAGTTCAAACCCTATCCCAAACGGACAATTTCCTGAGAGTTGAGTTGCATGAGACGTGGATGGTCTTTGCATCAGATTTATTAAACGCTATCTCAAATCATGTGATTTTTCTTAATTTTTTTCCAATTGTCGTAACTCTGTCGCTTGTTCTTCTTCTTTTTTTTGGCCAATGTCATTTTTTTTATTTCAAAAGTTCTTTTCTTAAATCACATTTCATTGCCACGTATGATATTAACTTTGCCAGTTCAACATCCATGTCATCACATTTGGTTAAATATTTCAGACACACTATTAACGTATCTCAAGTTAACAGCAGTAGCATGTTTTTTTGGAGCCACTTTTAAATCATAATGTGTATTTTTACATTTAAAATTTATTTATGGTACCAATGACTCTTTAAGAAAAAGATAAAAGGTAATTTATCACCATTAGCAAGAGGCCCAAACATCCTCTAGGTAATGAGCAAATTCCTTCTCTCTTCCAAATATTATAGTATGTTCTGCATTTCTTATGATGCTAACATCAGCTTTTGCAGCCTTCAGCTTCAAGTTATAGAAGCACTCCAATGGGACCACGGCATCTTTATCACCTCCAATCACATTCATTCTCACTCCAGCTTCTCCCAAAATCTCCACGTACCTATCCATAAATTTCGTGCCCTGACAAAGCACGTTGTGCATGGAACTCCAAGCTGAATGATGGGTGTGTCTGGTCAAGTCTGTGATCAAGAAATGAAGATCCCTGCAAAAGTTAAGAAAAGGTCAGCTTATAAATATCATCCTTGTCAATGACTTTGTTCCCCTAAGAAAATGTCGTTATTAGTTTTACCTTTTGAAAGTGAAGAACCTTATAATTTTCTCCCATGTCCTGTGATTTCTGCAGAAGATGAAGCAGACAAATCGACCCAAGTGCTCGTACCACGACATGAAGGAAGAACCAAACGCCAATGGCGGCCAAAGTTTCTTGCCAGCAAGTTTTGTGAGAGCATTTAAACTAGCATCATTTCCACCAGAAGAAAAGTACGGCTGCCAGCAAATCAATAAAAGAGAAAAATCGCTGAATGGTAAAAGTTGCAGAAGGATGATCAATTGTTTCTCTGCTTTGAAACATTAGAATACTGAAAGAGGCATATATGTCAAGTAAGGGTTTTAGGCACTTACAGGAGCAAAAAGAGTGATGGATCTAACACGCTTGGGGTACTTTGCAGCCAAAGCCAGCGCAACTACGCAACCCATAGAGTGTGCAACCACATGAAAAGAATTTAAATGCAATGGTTGTACCACGGATTTCTCTATCATTCCCACATGATCTTTCAGAGTGTAGGAGCAATTCCTTGGCTTTGGGCTCCTACCAAATCCCAGCAAATCCACAGCAATCAATCGGTAATTCTGCTTTACTTGTTCAGAAAAATTTGGGAAAACTGTCTGTGTCCAGAATGAAGAAGAACAGAGAAACCCATGCAAAAAAACCACATTCTCAGAAGGCGTTGCCTCGCATTTCTCACCGGTAGCTATCACACATAAATTTGAACTACATGAGCAACTCAATGAGAGACATTTTGTGGAATAGTACAAAAAGGAAAAAGAAACACAATCTCGAAATTTACCTATTGAGGGCTCGTTCACCACAAAATGAAGCTTGTGATCACCATCGATCACCCACGAAAGGCACGACTCGCATCCACAATCCGACCAACGGTTCATCGACAGACTACCCCCCTTCCATTTTGTCTCGGAATCTTCTACTTTCCTTCTATTTTGAAGGAAACCAATTTCCCTGAACAAGTTTCTTCTCCTGTACAGTGTATCTGATAGCTCGTCCTCTTGATCGTCTTTCTTATTCTCCTCCTCGCGCTTACCCCTGTTTACGCAGCAACACGTGAGGGCCTCCCCTTCAATATATTCATCAAGGTATTTATATATTAGGCAAAAAACGGCGTCCAGGAAATCAAGAACGACGAAGACGATGAAAGTGATGGTGGAGACAAGCTTTTCAGTAGATTTGGTCAGCCATTTTTCCGAGAAATCTGCAAGAGACATGGATGAAGGGGGGGTTAGAAAATGGAAGAGAGTAGAATGGAGATAGGAGAAAGGTGGAAAATTTGAGAATATGGAATGGAGATATAGATTCGACCACGTCGAGGCATCTCATTCCACACTCGTGGTCACGTATAGCGTGTCCATTGGATGTCGCATCCATGTCGCATATTGTCTTATTTGCCGGCTACCACCCGTCGTTTTTCTCTGTCTCTCTCTCCATGTCATGGCTCGAAAGTTGCAAGGGCCATAAAATTCAACCCTTCCTCACACAGGCAAAGCAAGATAAAATAAGTATTGAATTGGGGAAATTTCCTATAAAATAGCCTTTGAATATATTAAATACTACGTGATGCCATGAATAAAGGAAATGATAGAAAGGTATCCGTTAGAAATCTGGAATTTCATAATTTAAAGGAAAAGATTAAGCTACCCATGTTATTTCATTTATGATGTTTTGTTATAGAGTATTGACAACACTTTTAAACTTAATGACAGTGATGGAATGATTTTGATAACATGTCCACTTGCATGTCTATACATTTTCACAATTAGGTTTAATAACATTTTATAGCTTATTGACAACTATATTAAATGAAATGACAAGTTATTTTATGTTTTTGACAACATCTCCACTTGAGTATTTGTGTTACTCTATTGAGTTTGTTAACAATATTTTTAGTATATTCACAACTCTGTCAAACAGAATAATAACTTATCTTATGCTTTTGACAATATCTCTACTTAGGTGTTGGTGTTGTTTAACGGATAACAACATTTTTTAGAGTATTGAGAGCTCTTTAAAAATAATGACAGGTTTTCTTATGTTTTTGATAACTTATCCGTTTGGGTATCTATGTTGATATGTTACGTTGGTTAAGAACTTTTCGTAGCTTATTGACAACTCTATTAAATGAAATGATATGTTATCTTATGCTTTTGACATCTTTACTTGGGTATCTATATGTTGTTTCATTGAGTTTGTTTACATATTGACAACTCCGTTAAACGGAATAACAACTTGTCATATACTTTTGACAAAATGTCCACTTGGATGCCTATATTGTTTAACTTGCATTGTATGACATTTTCTAACGTATTGACAACTCTTTTAAAATAAATTATAAGTTTTCTTATGCTTTTAGCAACTTGTCCACTTTAATGCCCATATTGATCCGTTGAGTTGGCTAACAACGTTTTGTAGTGTATTGACAATTCTAATTTCGGCCAAAGAGAATAAAATTTGCAACTTCATTGATGACATTGACAACTTATCTTATGCTTTTAATAATTGGGTCCGTTTGGTAACGCGGTGGGA
>JANTPZ010096128.1:0-13352 GCA_025593235.1 Vachellia pachyceras | reverse complement strand
TGTAGGGTATTGTTTTGTTTTTTCTGGGGATACTTCTTAAAGCATGTTATAATTTGTAATAACACTCTGCAACATCAATGGAATATGAATTTGATTTGAAGGAAATTGTGATATGAACAAGATTTAATGCCAGCTGATACGTGTAGTAGGACCATCCAAATTCGTTAAAGGATTTAATAGTCGCGACCTGCAGCTTCATCATCAATACTCATCAAACCTTTTGCTAGCTTTCTCATCTCCCATCTCTCTAATTAAACAACTTCATCCATCGATCTATATCTCATTTCTTCTGTCTTCCAAAAATTCTACATTTTTATCTAATTCTATCACACATTAATTAGGTGTGAAAGACAAATCACATTAATGTCATTAAAGTTTGGTTCTTGTTTTTATCTCATAGTATTATAAGATATATGCCTTTTATAAAACCCTTCATGCTTGTACATGTTCACGAAAACTAGATACATACACACATATATGTAACCTTCAAGAAGAAGATTGACAAATATTGAGGCCAAGTATGATAATAGTGATGCATACTAGCTACTCTGATTTGGATTCATCCGAACTCATGAAAGGAGATGTCATTAATTAGAAGTATAATTATTAATTGATTGTATAGTTAAAGTCGATTAGGTTGATTTTTATGTCTTGCATAGAGTTAAGTGGTCACATTTAATTTTCACAACATATCTGAATTTTTTTGTACTTCATCATGGCAAAGTAGAGATATAGATACAAAGTGGTATATATTATCTCCAGATAATAAAAATATAATGTAAAATTATCTTTTTAACTCAGCCAAAAAAAAAAGATGTATAAATGTCTAATTGTTTATTCATGGAGAATATAGATATACATACATTGATTCATTTAGGGTAAAATAGAAATTACAAATTTAAAATTCTAAAATAGAAGTTATTAATTAGTTGTAATATGTAATATAATAAGTATTACATTGAATTACTTTACAATACTAACCAAATACTTTGAAACACGCAATCTTGATACGCGGAATCACTGTTATCAAACTCACAAGTTGATTCACTGAGTTTATTACCTTGTTATGTTTCTAGTTTTCAAAATTATGCCGTGTTTTTCCAAAAGTTAAACATACGTTTGGAATAACATTTCCAAAAGTCAAACGCATGTTCAACAGTATTTTTTTGTAAAACGAGATAATCTCCTTCACATATTTACTCCAACTTGCGTAAAAGTACTTCTCTACCGCATTTTCAAATGGCCCCACTCTAAGTGAAACTAGTTGTAAAATTCGTAGCATTCACAAGTTGACTTACCTAGGTCACTGTTTTTGGTTTTTATAACTTAAAACAACGCGTCAATCCACTCTAAATAAAAATGTTGTTAATCCAACATTTGATTATCTATGTTGAATTTACGATTATTTGATGGTGTTTAATGACTATAAATTTCTATATCAAGTGTAATAAAATATGAAGTTTACATACAAATCATTTCTAAGTTACCTTTTATCATCTGAATTTGAAATATCTTTAAACCAAATTGTTGTCGTTCTTTGAATTTTGATTATGTAGTCATATAATTTTAATAAATACTTATTAATAGAGGTAATTAAACTTTACAAGATAAACATCGTAGTTCATGATTATCCGAGTTTAATTTACATCGTTGTCATGAGTTTGAAAACCTTGTATGTAATTGAACAAAAAATGTGAAGCAAGAAAAGTGTAATTAATTGATTGATTGTATTCATAGCTATGTTCAACGTTTGTTTTAATGTAGATAGGTGTATGCATGAATGAGTAAAATTTCTACAAGACCAACAATATTAACACACTTTGAATGCTGAAAATCTTCGTTACCAACTTTGTAAATGCCATTCATTTGATTTAGTTGCTTCCCTTCAAACTACTTGTTTCAAAGTTTAATTGGATACACTCATCATCAATGTAAGTGGATGGCCGTAGAAAATATGAAACAACCAAAATTAATATATTTGCTGTATAACTGATCTCTCTGGTTCACAATATTAATTGATTGTATATGAATTTGATGATCCATCCATCCATCAATGATGAATCGTTGAAAAACTTTTGCCTGAATCGATTTTATTAAACAGTTGAAATGATCATATCACTATTAAAATCGATCCAGCTTTCAATTTTTTTTTTATTAAACACGTCGCTTGCTATTGTTTTTAATTATATGGATTAGGAAACTTTTGAGAGGTGCAATTGCTTCAATAAGAAGAAAATGAAATCATTACTTAATTAGTCACAGTTATATTAATTGTAAGAATTAATTACGGGACGACTAAATGTTGCTTTGGCAAAAATCACACACAATAGAAATCCAAACAACCTTTAATTAGACACAATATATGATATATACCATTGTTACTTAACTTCTTTTGTTTTTTTGGCCAACATTTGTTATTTAACTTCAATCAAATTATAAGATCGGTGTAGAAAACTTTAATTAACTTCTTTTGAAACATGATTATGTGACATTGAGTTGTAAGAATTATTGATTTATTCATAATTTATAATGAAATTCATTTATATACGTAATTGACATTATAATTACTCGAATTAAATATTTTAACCATCACTAATCGATTAGAAAATAAATCAACAGGAAAATATCAAAAACATTTTAGTATTTTACGTTACACGTAATGGTGATTAAAAATGAAATTTTGTTTTTTATAAAAAAAAGTCATTTTGTGTGCATGTTGCATATATCAAAGTTGTTTAAGATATGTACAATGGGTAACAACCAATATTAAAATTCCTGTAGGTGGAACAAAAGACTTGTATATAAGAATTGGCTTACATCATGAATCATTTTTTAGCCCTTATTTGTTTAACCTAAGCTTATTAGAAAAGAAAGCCCTAAGTGCAGACTTTTTTCTGGGGGTAGAGTCCTTTTGGCTAAATCAAAAGAAGTTGAGAGATTAACTCTAAACTTGAGATATGGAGGATTTTGGAGCCATAAATGTTTTATCTGAGTAGCAGTAAGACAAATATATGCAGTGCAATTTTGATAAGAGGCAACTTAGAAGTGATATGAAGGTAAAATTGGGAGACTAATTATTCCACAAGTAACAAAGTTTAAATATTTGAAATCAATTCTACAAAAAAATGGTGAAATTGATGGTGATATCAATCATAGAATTCAAGTTTGATGGTGTAAATTGAAAAATGCTTCCCAAGTTATTTGTAATAGAAAAGTATTCAATAAGGTAAAAGAAAGTTTTATCGCATTGCTATAATATTAGAATTACTATATGGTAATGAACGTTGGGTTTTAAAGGAACAACATGGATATAAAATAACTATATAAAAAAGGATAAGATTCACAATCATCATATATGTGGACAAGTTATAGTGGGCATATATTAAAGAAAAAATGGTAAAAAATCATTTAAGGTGGTTCAAAACATGTTCAAAATAGTCGTGGGGGCTTTGGCTATTTAAGCATGGGGTTTTCAATTCGAGTTCATCTGAGTGCAAAAATAAAACATTTTAAGAGTTACCACCAATTGGCCTCAACAATGATCTTTAGTCAAATAACTGTCATATCAAAATAAAAGGGAGGATTTAGAAAAAAATTATAAATTAAGAGATAAAGTGAATTAAAGTTTTATAAGTAAACCCATATCTTCTAGCATTTAGGTTTAAGATGGTACTAAGCCTATTTTAAATAAACTTCGTTAAGTAGTGAACAATTCTAATTTCACTCTATTACGAAGAGTATACAACTTTTTTATATTTAAAATTAAAGTAAATCCATCTACTAGACTTTACATTTAAAATGTTAATTACGCATCTGATCCTATTTATAAATTACTTTCAACTTGTTTTACACATGTTAAGAAAAACCTTAAACCCTATTAATTTTACTTTAAAACTTAACAACTTTCCAACTACCCCTATTTAATATACAATATACCCATGGAAACAAAGTAAATCTAATAATAAACAAAGGATAAGATGATACATGCATATGAAAATTTATTTCTCTACTATATAAAGAAGATCAAAATCAACATTCTCTCTCTATCATATAAATAGGAACATATATTATAATCAGTGGCGGAGCCACATGTATGTGAGTGTGGGCAAATGCCCCCACTCAACTTTTGGGTAGTTATGTAAATAGCATGAGATTTTTTGATATGCATCCACTGGTTTTTAAGATTTGAACCCACTCAAATTATCTATACTGGTAAATCTATTGTCATTTATTTGAAAATGAAAAAATTGCCCCCACTGATAGTAGGTCCTGGCTCCGCCACCGATTATAATATATGAAAGGGAACATTATCATGTCCGGAGTTGTTTACCATCTCTTTCTACTTCATATTAATGTGCTTGTTTGAAAACACTTAACTCTTACCCCTAAAATACGTTGAACAGTGTTTTTCCGTAAAATGAGACAATCTCCTCCATATATTTACCTCGGCTTGCGTAAAAGTTTTTATCGCTTTTTCAGACGGATCCATTCTTTGGTGCTTGCATAGCATCTGCTTTATGCGCTGTGGCATTTACTTCGTTTGACATCTTCATTGATCTTTCATATGTTTTTTTTTTAATTTGCTGTTAAATTCAACACTGCGCCTTTTTTTACCCTTTTGAGCAATGTTATTCTTTCATGAAAAATTGAGACAAAATGTCTAGAGAAGAAAGCACAATCATGCTCATGCAGAATCATGTGGCATACATTTCGACATGATGGAAGTCCCATCATTTTTTTGTTTTAACATTTTCTGAGTGATATTAATTTTGTGTGCTTGTTGCATATATCAAAGTCATTCAAGATATGTACGAGGGATAACAACCAATATTAAAATGCCTAGAGGTGGAACAAAATACTTATATATAAGAATTGACCTTTATCAGAAATCATCTTTGAGACCTTATTTGTTTAACTTAAGCAAGACAAAATATATGCATTGCAATTTTGATGAGGGGCAACTTAGAAGTGATATGAAGGTAAAATTGGGAGACCAATCATTTCACAAGTGGCAAGGTTTAAATATTTGGAATCAATTCTACAAAAAAATAGTGGAATTGATGGTGATGTCAATCATAGAATTCAAGTTTGATGATATAAACTAAAAATACTTCCAAAGTTATTTGTTATAGAACACTATCCAATAAGGTAAAAGAAAGTTTTATCGTATTGTTATAAGACTAAAATTACTATATGGTAATGAACTTTAGGTTTTAAAGAAACAACATAAATATAAAATAACTATATAAGAAAGGATAAGATTCATAATCATCATATACGTGGACAAGTTATACTGGAAGTCCTTTTGGCGAGTAGGCCATCATTATTTTTGTTTTAACATTTTCTGAGTGATACTAATTTTTGAATACTCAACTTCTTTCCTGTCAAAAATTCTAACTACGCTATAATTCCATTTTTGTCTAAATTTCGGAGTAAATGGGTTTTAGGTGTGGTATTTGATTAGTTATTCTCTTAGGACTGTGGCTTGTCACATGACTCTGAATTTTATATTTCTGTATGTGAAAAGAATCATAAATACCTTCATAGATTTCAGAGCAAGCATTGTTGTATCAATATTATTTGCTTGAACTTGTTAGAGGGACCACTTCCTAATGTCATCATCACTGAAGTCTAAAAAGATACTTAAGCAAACCACATTGAGATGAATTAGCTTCTACAAGAATATAATTTTCATAGAAGGAAAATGAAAATGACAATTTAATCCTTATAAAAATAGTGTCTTATTAAGTTTCATGAATTTTGATAAACATGTATGTGTTGTCCCACCACATTATAGAATTTTTTAACCCTAGATACCATTTAGGTACTCCCTTTAGGGATTTTGGCGCCAACAATGAGAAGTGTCACAGCTATAGTACAACTTTATCACAGGTTCAAAAATTATCATAGCTAATAAAGGTACAAAATTATTATCGTAAATAATTCTAGTGGAATTTTCTTTTTCACGAATGAAATTGGTGGGAAAATGAGGTCATATATATAACTGCTCTCATTATGATGACTTCTAGTAGCAATAAAAAAAATCATCACTGAAAATTATCTTTAAAACATTTTTGAAGTATAACTACCCAAATTCTCTTATTTTTAGAGGAAATTAGGTGACTTCAAACTCTTTACTGACCAGTATATGAACACTAAATTTAGTCTTTAAATATATCAGCTAGCTTGTCAGCTACATGAATCCAGTAGGAAATTAAATATTATTCGTTGTTAATTGACAGAATCAATTCCCCACTTGAATATCCCAATTAATGGGAAATTTATTCCATGATATTGTTTGTTATTGATCAATGGTTTGAAATATCAAATATATATATATATATATGGAGCTACACTGAGCTAGCTTGTGATGGTTTAATTAATTAGAGCTTGACCTTATTAATTAAATATCCAGTAATATATAATAAAATGCGCAGTAGCAACTAACAAACACATGGGATCCTCTATACTTAAATGAAAAGTGCAATTATTATTATTATTATTATTATTATTATTATTATTCATGACTATAGCGATTAATGTGTGTCATACTTTATGAAATGAGATTGCTTCATTTAGCTGAATGAGTGATTAAATGAATGCCAAAATTGGAGTGGTTTTAATTAAATAAAAAATAAAAATGGGTACGACTTTTTTTCCATCAAGAACAAACATTCATGATAGCATGTAATATATATACACACATGAATATATAAGCAACAACTAGGTAGCTTCCTATAATTACAATTAATGCCCACCTACATAATGATATTCATTTTGCAGATGATGAGTTATTATGATCGTAATATCAAAACAGGAAGAGATCGTAACAAAACCAATTAAGAGTTTCATTAAAATAGTATCATCATTTAATGTAAAGCCAAATTAGTATTGATCATGATGTGGTTTGGTCTATTTTGCTTTGTCTCGTCCTTCTTCTTCTTCTTACTAATTTGAATTAACCTACAGTTTTTAAGTGCAGTGAAAGCTGTATAGTTGTGCCCAATAAATTAACTTTAATTAATTACCATCCTGCAACCTTAAATCAAAACCAAAATGTTAAAATCTTATCATTGTCATATTAGTAATTAAGAGCTAGCTAGGGTAGCCAGCTTAGTTTATTTATGTTGTTTTCCAAAGGCTCTGTTTTAATTCGTTGCACATACATTAGTGCTTTTTAATGATCCTTGTTTCAGATTCTGTAATACTGTTCAGTTTGATTAATTAAAATTTACTGTCAAACTAATTCTCAAATCAATTGCATGGAATTCTATGTCTTAAGACAGATATACTGTTTGCAAAACAAAGTAGAAATTATTAGATATGTAAATAGAATAAACTGATGAAAAGAAAATAATCTCATGCATGGATGTGAGCTATATTTACTGCCCCCGTACGTAAGTAATAATATAATATATTTACCAGTAAACGTAATAGTAGGGTCATAATAAATTTGTATCAAAGACTTGAAATATTTTCCAGTAACGCACTCAATATCTAAAACTAGTTTTTAATACATCTAGCATTTCTAAAGTATTCTTTTCAGTATAATACCCAGCATGTTGAAGTTTTTTGGTGCAATTTTTTCCTTGAAGCATATTTCTTAGTTCCAATGAGCAACCTAAATTCATTACACTGGGTGCTACTGAAGAATTGCTTTAGAGTGTTAGATACATAAAAAGTTGCTTCATTTTTATTGAAAAATACTTAATTATAGTGTTGGATCCGTAAGAAATTAGTTTAAGATACTGGGTACTAATAGAAAAATATTTTTACAGTGTGATGATGCTACTTAACCCAAATAAATATTACATATCAATAAACTCCACCTTTCTTATATATGTTGAATTAATAGCAAAACAGCACAGCTGCACAAACCTTTAGTTAATCCTAGCTGGACAGAATGTCATAATCCACTTTAATTTAAATCAATAGCTTTATTTAATATTCGATAGCAGCTAAATAATGTCGTGTAGGTTATATGATGCAGTGGCAATAATAGAACTCAACCAGGATCGTAATTATCGATGTAATTAGTGTGCTAATCTGGAGATAGAAAGATGGTGAATATTTTAATTATTGGTCTAAACCATGAAGTAATGATAACGAACTAATGATATAAGGCAGCTAATTTCGAGATGTATAATCTAATAATAACAGACATAAATAAATATTTCAAAGTAATCTATTTAACTTTTTCAAGTTAATTGATTCGGATAAGAGGCAGTGATAATAAAATGGGTAAAAACAAATTTCCATCTAATTTCACTCTGAAAACATTTATATTCCTTACGTATAATATTCATTCAGGTATGAAGTTTTGATAGCACAAACATCCATGGAAGTAATGTGGAACGAAGAAGATGTCTCAAAACCCTATTAATTTCAGAGGATTAAATCTATAGATACGAGTAGTATGTAGTATTATGTAATATAGGAAAATGATCATACCTGGCTATTCTCTATTTAAATATATGAGATTATATGTGATTAACAGGTAACAGCTCCATGCAATTAAATGCTTGAAACCCCCTGTTACAGTTATTGAAGTAAATAGATAACTGTGTGATGAGTACAGTGATCACTGATAAGTAATTGATTACATGTATGCCCGAAATAAATAAATTATTAATTAATAAGGGCTAGTTTGAATATCAAAATTCTATTGCCTCCGTATATTATAAATCATCCTTTTTATATAACTATCTTACCATGTCAAATTCAAACATTATCAAATCTAATTGAAAGTACTTCTTCCAAAAGGCATCATTTACATTCATACAAACTCTAATATGATCGAGATGTTCTTAAATGTTAAAGCCCTTTCAATCAACATCCCTTTCAATCAACATCTGTTGATTTTATTTTTTGACATTTCAAAATTGATGGGGAAAAGATAGGTATCACTACCATTTCACAAATAATCATGTTGTCTTAGTTACAATACACAAAGGTTAATCTTAATAAAAAGTGTGTGTGTGTGTATCAACAACACAATCTTTTTCCAACAAGTTAGAACGATCAAGTTATTTAAAGTGCTGAATATTTCTTAATCAAATAGTAATATCTAAAATTAAAATCTTGCGAATGTCACACGAGTTTTCTCCTGATTAAGATCCTCTGTGAATTAAATCCAAAAATATAAAAAAAAATACCGAATATTGAATGATGACTTGTTAGCATGACCTCTTAATGCACCAATAAGTGAGAGTAAGCCTTGGTTACGTATATCTATTTTATTTTTTTCAAATAAAATGTATATCTATTTTGAAAAGATACGTTTTATAAATGCCCATGAAGTTCCAATATAGGCATAAAATATTCACTTCATTGCACATCAGAAAAATGTCATTTAGTGACCAATAAAATCTATTACTAAATGGCTATTTTCCATCAAAAAAATTCATTTAGTGACAGAAAATATTAGTGAGCCTCGTTTTAACAACAAAAAATAGTTATTTAGCAACGAATGCTAAATGGCATTTTTCTGACAGTGATAACCCTAAACTTTATATTCACTATTTTAAGTAAATGAATGCGAGTAGAGAGATAAATATAATTGAATGGTTCACTATTTGAGCACGACGATCTTTATGCAGTGTCTTATCACTTTCAAGTTTCAACCAACCCCACGAACCGCCATGAAAAGTTAGTATAGCCTTTTGGGACAATGCCATTCACTTAATTGATGCTACTGTAGTTTTTAACTCCATTACACGACACCTCCTCCATCGCCTGCATAAATAATAAATCATTTGAATTATATAGGATCATTCATGAAAAGATCAGTCTACTTTTATTGAAACAGTTAATTATCATTTACAGCGGTAGATAAACATGATGCTATGCCAAATGATATCGATGAGGTGAATCGGTCTGCATAAATTGGTGAATCGGTCTTCTAACTAGTCTGATGAGGAGTTTTTGATGAGGTGACCAGTTTAGTTTTTGTCTTATCTGTTATTAAGCATAAATAGGATGAATTTGTCAGATTTGTATGTACTTCGATAATTTTTTGGATAATGCATGAATGTTTCATTTACGTATGTATCAATTCCCTTTTAATCAAATAATATTACTCTCTTTAAGGTGATCTTTGCCACGTTTTCGCAGTTTTCTAAAGGGTTTATTTGGAAGTTATTTTGAAAATAGTTTTTACATTCCGAGGTAAAATCTAGGTTTTGAAGAATAGATTTTGGAAAGTAGCTTTTACAGATTCCGAGGCAAAATCTAAGTTTTGAAAAGTGATTTATGTTTGGGAAGTTATTAGCTTTTACGGATTCCGAGATAAAAAAGTAGGTAGAAACGAGGAAAGAGAATGAAAAGTAGGAAAGAGTAAATAGAAGAAATAAAAAGTAGGAAAGAGGAAAGAGGAAAAAGTATGAAAGAGGAAAGTGAAAGAAGGAAAAAGTAGGAAAGAAAAAAATCTAGGTTTCAAACCGAGGTTTTGCAACTAAATTCAGAAAAATTTTTATACTTGGACAAAACATAGGTTTTGGGTTAAAACCTAGATTTCAAGAAGTGATGACAAATAAGCCCTAAGTCCTATTGAACGGAATATTTATTATATTTGAACCAACTTATATTATTTTAATCATGATTGGTAGATCCCAATTCAACCATACCTGTAACACTGAACCTTGAACTACTCTCTTTATTATGAATGGTTTGGTTTTAAATATGTTGATTTAAAATCACTATCATAAAAATGTCATTTAACGACGGAAAATAACCATTTAGTGATGGATTTTCTGTCGCTAAATCGTATTTTTTAGTAGTGAATTGGTGGTAAAAATATAGTTTGTCAATATAATTAGTGGGTATTTTAAATAATAATGTGTTTATTTTTGCATGATTAAAGAATAAAACGTGCATGATAATACGGAAGAATATGAAGGATTGAGGGGGCTGAGGCAAACACTCTCACCAAAACTATAAATGTATTATGTACAGACACAACTCAATTTTTGTGGGGGTAGTTGCATCAGAACATGAAACCCTAGGACACAAATTTATGGATAATACCTTCCCCACTTTTCTCAGGTACGTATCTCAATAATGATGCTATTTAATCTTTCGACCCCCTTATCTTCTTTTTGTTTTTCAAAATTCTAGTTGAGATCTTAAATTTAGCATATTTAATACTACCTCCGCTCTAAGTAGGCTGATTTTTTAAGATTAAAAAGTTAAATATATTGCTTAATTATAATATATTTTAAGAAATATTTACATGTATAATTAGATTATACGTCCATTTAGAAGTCATACAAAGTAATTTAGAGAAAAATGGTAAATGTATTAGTTAATTAGCTTCTTTAATCTTCTAAAATAAAGTTAACTCACTCTTATATTAAGGATTGAATATAGTATTATTTAGAATCTTATTATACAATTATTTCAAGCTAGCTACCAATTGGGAAAAAAATTCTTTTATGATAATTTCTCTTCTTAGCTACTCCTTTGATCCTACCTGTTCATGAGGCAAAATATTAAACATTTTATCTTATTTATAAATTACATCATTTAATTTTTTATATAAATGTATAATTCTACTCTTCATATATTATGTGGACTTTGTTCTCATGATATATAATGTATATTAAATAGGAGTAAATTTGTGAAGTTATTAAATTTTAAGGTAAAGTTGATTAAGTTCAAAAAAAATTCTTGATCTAGTAAACGATTTATAAAATATAAAGATGTGTGTGTGTATATATATATATATATTAGTCTTATGGAATTAGTGTAAAATGTCAATTGTTAACTAGTGTAAAAAGTTCTTATACGTGAGGGTACTAGTATTTTTTTGGACATCGTGTCGATTCAATTCTTCGTATTGATTGACTTTTTAAATAATGAGTTGTTTAATTATGATTTACTGGGACACACGGTAATTAAATTTCAATTCACATTTATAATATACACTTTGAGAGTCAAATAATTAATGACTAAAGGACAAGTGATTTTAGATTTTAATCAAAACTTATAGTCAATATGCCAATATATATATATATAACAACAACAGTTACACTACTTATAACCATGGGTGATATAACTTCTTATAGATTTATTTGTTGGGTACTCCCTCTAATCCAAAATATAGGCCACATGAAATATTTAACTGGAATGAAAAAGTGATGGCTGATTCATTCAATATGTGTAAAATTAAAATATTTTCCATTTTTACCATTATCAAAAATGTGGATTAAATGAGCACAATTTGCAAAATTGGAAGTGAATATTAATTACATGGAAAAAAAACTAAAAATGATTATTAATTATCTTACAAGTGATTTATATTTTAGATGAAGACATTCTTTTAAAAACAACCCATATTATAGACATAAGAGATAGATTGGGCTTCGATTGCTTTTTAGATGTGGATTGTTGCCTCTCAATTTTGGCGCTCTTTTCAAATGTTTTTTCTGTGTTTTTTTTAATAATTGAATTATAAAGAAAAAAAATTTATATTTTGATAACTTATGAACAAACCAGTGATTTAAAGAAGCACGAGAAAAATTATAGGAAGGGCACTAAAATTGAGAGGCAATTGGGAGTGTAGCTGATAACATCCATCTTGACTTGAAGTACGTATAAAATAAATCAAGAGAATTGAGTTTAGCAGATGGGGCTAACTACTCGTAATGCAGCAAATCAATGTTAGAATATCTCCGTTGTGAGAAGTACGGACATTTAATTAGTGTGTTTGGATAGCCTGTTAGGAGAACGGACACAGATTCCGAGATAAATATGTAAGGAGTTTTGTCTCGGTAAACGCAGAAATGGCTTTTGGATGCCCAAACGGACTATCCAAACAGAGCCAATATTCAACAGTAACTCAAACATGATTACCTCCAATAAAATGTACATATCCTCACCAAAATCTCTCTCTCTCTATCTCTACCGCTCTTACGTATAGGATCATGTGCTGTTATGCTTTAGAGAATGAATTTGGTATACTTGATATTGATATAGTGACGTGTGTGTATGAGTAAAATATATCCATGCGGATATTGATGTGAGGAGGTCAATCAAACTATATAAAGCAAGGTTAGGTCATTTATCTAACCCTATGGCACGTGTGGCGATTAGGGCTAAGATAGTTAATTCAACCAAATTAGGGCTAAATAGATTTGCTTTTTTAAAAGCTTTTGAAACTTTCAAAGATTTTCACATCTTTCTAATCATCATTTTAACATTTAGGGCTTCTTATTAGATCCATTGCTTTAATATATATACTTCTTCGTGAGATTTATCACTTAATCAAGCTGTACAGGTTAAAAGAACCTGACGATGAATCCAGAATGAAGAAACATATGCACGAAGAATATATTAGATTAATAGACTTCAAA
>JANTPZ010096126.1:0-11654 GCA_025593235.1 Vachellia pachyceras | reverse complement strand
TTTGTTACATTTTCTGTTTCAGTTGGTTGCCCACGTGATTTACTGTAGCTGTACGGACGTCAGACGCTGTTGGCTTCAGCCAACAAACTTGTTGGCTGAAGCATGTGGCACAGAGAGCAATTTATCCTCGTTGGCTTCAGCCAAAATTTCTGTTGGCTGAAGCATATGACACAGAGAGTATTTTGAGCATTTTTCCTGCATATTAACACAAATGCACTTGAATAGAGATTTAAAGAGTGGTAAAATATCTCAAAATTGGCCACAATTTCTTTTAATATCTTTTTAACACAAATATCCTTTAGTTAACCCAATAAAGCTCAAATAACATGCTAAAAGGTTAATATTTTTCATGCAAAATATGGATCTATCACAATTGAAAGTTAAAAAAAAAACCAAAATCTTGTAAAACTTCTTATTTAATATAACCCTCCTAACGTGGCATTTGTGCCAAAAAATGTAGGGGGATAAAAAAACGAAGGAAATGGAATAAAAATACAATTATATATTTACTGGGATGAATTTAAGTTACCAAATACCCTGTGTGTGCAGCTTATCTCACTATAATTAATGTCATGATGAGATTAAAATGAAGGGAAAATCGGTTAAAATAACAGGTTTAAAGATTTTATTAGCCTAAAGGACTTAAGTTGATTCTTCAAGGATTTTTCACCGATTTTTTCTATAAAATATGATTCTTATACACCCACGGATTCAGTCATTAATTAATTGCTAAATAAGCAATTTAATGAGAGAGAAAAAAATCTTCAGAGTCGCTTTCTGAAAGGAAGCGAACTGGCACACATAATCCGAATTCAAGAGAGCTGCTTCTATTTTCCACATAAATACTTAAAGGGTTCATTCTGTGAAATTTGAAAAAACCAGAACATGCTTCAGCATCTTCTCTTTTTCTCGAAGCATCATCCATGGCCTATTCTTTCTTTCTTTACCATTTTACATGTTCTCTTTTCTTCTTTTTCAAAAATTTAAAGTCAGATTCTTCATGCTCGATCGATCCAATCAAAAGCCATATATTCCATCAATATTGGATCCTCCTCCCCTATTTGTTTTATTCTTAATTCACGATCTTTCAATCAAAATCCATGTACTCTTTCTTCTTTCTTTTTGTGCTGTTCGATTCGTTCAAACCTCTAATAATAATGGACCGTTACTTTTATGCTACATTTATAACATTTAATTAAGCATTACATGATATATTTTCTTTTCCAGCAAGCTCTGAGTGTTAGTAAACCAAACACTGATATCTCAAAGTCTTATTCTAAAAGCCTGCCCAAGCATACATAATACCTATTATTTTGTATGTATGATTCATTTATGAGATATATCGCTTTAAGTTTACTATCCACTTTAAGCATGTTTATGTTGCCATTTTGTCATTGAGACTTCTTAGTAATTAAATCACTTTTTAGAATCCTATTGTAATTATTCCAAATCCTATGCAGCACGATAAACTATAAAAGAAATATAATTATATGGTAAATATGTTTAAAAAATTATATTTATAAATTACTGCAAAGTGAGGTTCTGGGACAAAGGAATAAAGCCATATAGAAGGCCACGAATCTAAACAAAAGAAATGGATAGTTCCAAAGGATATGCTACTTTCTAGGAAGATATAAATAAGATTGCCATGAGAAGCAATCTGAGTGTGTATGGATTTGGATTTGGAGTTGCAGATCATTACTGGGCGACATCTTCATTGGCAGGTAACCACTAGCATATTATATTTGTCTCACACAAGCAAAATAATTTAGTGTGTAAACTGCCAAAGAAGATTTGCCCAGCGATTCTCTCGCAACTTTGCTTCATGGACATGACACTCGTCCTGTTTTAAGTGCAACCGTCGGACCAAAAGGTATAACTATTTGTTAGGACGATACTTCATTTCCTTCAGCTTTCTTGAGGAGCTGCACCAATCATCGATGACATGGGTTGGCATGTTAAACCCATTGAATCACAAGGATGACATTGTTCAACCCTTCTCCAACAAAGCATTCTAAGTGTATAGGTTGAATCTATAATAGCAGATCTATGCATTTTAGTTACATTCATCTATTTCATTGTCACATTTTGCTTGTTTTATTTTGTAGGGGACAAGAAGATGATCTGAATATTAATTTGAGGCACTCATACTTTTTTTTGTAATTTCGGTTGTCATATAAAGCACACTAAAAATGAACATGTTCATTGTATGTAATTCCTCTTTTATTCTTAATTACATGAATTATTGAATTATATGGATTGTGTTGTGGTGCATTGTATACAGGAACGTACACGCACAGGTACGGATGCTGAGCAGGCCAAGCAAGAAGTGGGCGCAAGTTCATAACCAAAGCAAGGAATATCTACTATTAGAATTTGAATGTAATAGAAGGAGTTAGTGTCCAGTAGAAAGAGCTATTCCTTCGAAATGTAGTAAACCAATGTTTAAATTTCTCTAAAACAAGTGTTAATATCTAATACTTTAACAGTGAATCGAATATGATTATCTTCAATTGGAAAATATTCATACATAGCAAGAAAATAAAAAGAATTTGAATGCAGTATGTTATACAATAATTGCAATGCCAAATTTGGACAAAAAATTGAGCAATGTGCAAATCCTCTTTTCACATCTTTATATATTTTAACATTATATTTCTTGGAACTTTTAAACTTAAATGATAATTAATCTTCTTTTGCTGGCTAACTAGCTAGTTCATTCTTTTACAAATTGAGTACGATATGTTAACGACAATATTTCATTTAATTAAATGCATCATCTATGTAGATAATTCCCTACAATTTTGAGTTATGTATAGTAGTTATCGTAAACATGGATCAAACTACAAATGTGCAAATAAACTTTCAGTTTAGGATAATTTGATTTTTGCGTCATAATTGTCAATGTCAATATATCTGTAGAAGTTATAGAAAATTTTATTTTCCACAACCAACGAACAATGCGATTCATATTGAGTTCACACACTGCAATATCTGATTTCCCCATTTTGTGATAGAAATTCTTCAGAAGTCTTTTTTCCAAGCGTACTTTAGCTAGCTCTTCACAAAGGAATAAAAAAGACAAGGTAAAAAATATCGCCGAGCAAAAAAAAAAAAAAGAAGGAATGTTCCAGAGGACCATAGCATATGCCCACTATAGGAAACCATAAAAAATCGGCCAATTAGCTATTTTTTGTGATTTATTACAAGGTGCACAAGCATTACTATTGAAAAATAAATCATTATTTGCAATTTGGTATATTTAACTGTTATTGAGTTTTCTAGCTAAATATATTGGTGTAGAAGAATTGTACTTAAATTTAATTTTTATATCTATAACTAAATATCGAGGATAAAGATAAAGAATATGGGCATTTATAATGTTATAAAACTAAAGGTGCACTTTCAGCAATTCTAATAAAGCTTATAATTGAAAAGCTGCTTCAAGTCGCCTCATAGACAACTTTTGGGTGTATTCAGCAAAATTAACCTCAACATCAAATCTATACCAGCTGGACCAAATACAGAACATGCTCTCGGATCTCCTTTCCGTAAAAGCATAATTCAATTAACTTTCTCTTCCATTTATCTACTCTTAATTTGCTTTCCAACATAATCAGATTCTATCTCGATCGATCCAGATCCATTTGCAATACTCACACACACACAAAATCTATAAACATATATTCGAACGCATATATATACACCTATATATATCATTGTCCCCAGCTTAAAGGTGGATTTATACGTTTGGCCTTACAAAATCATCTAGGGACAGCAACGTACGAATTAGTTGACCCTACGCTGTTACTTGTTTGCTTTGCTTTGTAGTGTAATTAGCGTAAAGTGGCTTTTTACATATAACATGACTAGTGGCAGCTGAGACGTGTATACTTCCATGGCATATGCTGTACTGTGAACTCATTAGAGTACGTACGTACGTAAACCAAATAGTGATCGCATGCACGTCAACTCACTATAAAATTATGCCCCTCTGAATTTGGCATATCACTTAGATGTCCCAAGGGGCTTCCAAGTAAATTTAAATATGCCTTGTGACTGCCTTTGGCCTCTTTGACCATCGGTGTCGTATAAATAAGAACAAAATTTTTAATAAAAATTATGAATTTTTCAATTTGAGTATTGTTAAATCTAATTGACATAGTTCTCTCAAATATAATTTTACATTCACGTGAACTCGTAGTCAAGATCATTTCGTATTGCCTTTTGATAGAGATTGCCTTTTTTGCCCTTAGTTCCGTTTAAGCCTCCGTTTAAAAGATACTTCAGACAAGAAGGAAAGGTTTCACATTAAGGCTCCATTTGGATAGGAAGAAAAGTTGAGAGAAAATACAATGGGATGAGAGAAAATGGGGAAAGAGAAACATATAGAGAAAATATTATTACTCATCATACTTGAATGGACGAGAGAAAATAGAGAGAAAATAAAATGGGTAAATAGTTAAATAACTAAAATATCTTTAGGTAAAAATCTTTTAATAAATAGTTGAATAATTAAAGTATATTTAACATATATCAATTTTAATATCAAATTAAAGATGACAATGAAAAATTATATTAACATTTATATTATTAAATAATTTAAAATAAAATTATTTATTAAATATATGTTTTCATATTATTATATTTTTTTAAAAAATAATCTAGATAAAAATATATCATATTTTTTAAGGTTGCAAGGTTATACTAAGTAATTAAAAAGATAGATTAAATATTATACATCATATATTTTAAAACTTATTTTTTAGAAAGGAAAGTTCTAAAAAAGTTAGATGTCAAACTTAATTGTTTAAAATGAAAAGGTAATAAAAAGTATGCAGATAGATAAGTAAAAATGGTTTTCTTTTCATTTTCTCTTCATATACGGGAGAGAAAAGCTTTGAAAGAAAATGGGATGGGGTTCTCTTGAAACTTTTCCTTTCTCTCACCTTAACGGGAGAAAACTTATTTCTCCCTCAACTTTCTCTCAACTTTTTTTTTTCTTCCATTTCTCTCTATCCAAGCATGTGTTAAGAATCCAACAATCCTCAAAGGATCATATAAATTGATAAGGGCGAAACGAATTTTCAAAATCAAATTGAATCCCTTGTCGGGTCACTCATTAGAGAGATTCAATGTTGGAAGAAAATGGCTTGGTCTTGAGATGATAAATACTTATTCAAGTGGCTTTATTCTTGAAGGCAAAAAGTAAAAGCTTTTGGGTTACCAGAACGTATGGTTGATGAGACAAAGGAATAAACCTAAATGAAAGACTACAAGAGGCGCATTACAAAGAAGGGATTGTTCCAAAGGATATGCCAATTATAGGAAACCATAAATAACAATAATAGAAGCAACATCCTGTGTGTGTGTCCTCACAGTTGCAGATGAAATTACAGGGCAACTTCTCTATTGGCAGTTAGCCACTATTTGTACTTATATTAGGCTCCCTGCCAAAGAAGATTTGTCCAGCGATTCTCCTGCAGCTTCGCTTCACATTCTTTGAAATTGTTCTTCAACACACACACACACACACACATACACACACACACACACACACACATATATATATATATTATTCAATGCTCACACTCTTATGCATGGGCTCTGGTTCGTTTTCCCTTTCTTTTGCCAATGTTGGCTCTTGTTTCATATTAAGCGTAAGGGAAATTCGTTAAGTAAATGAATTTGTATATTTTGGATTAATGGACTTATTTAGATTAACAGCAGGAAACTATTTTTTCAAGGTGATTTCCGATAACTAGATAAGTCTATGAAAAGAGTTTTTATCTCAACCTATGGATACGTATTTTTCTAATGTTATCATAAATGGGTCTATATTATGTTTCTTTGTGTATGAATTATTGTTATTTGTTATGTTCTTGTGTATGAGGGATGTAACTTTGCAAAGGATTATTCATAGGCTACAGCTGCAATATGTAAAGATCCAGGGGCATTCTAAATGATACGTCACAGATGTAGGTGGTGATTGTTAAAGTTTTAGGAGTACTTTCACATAAATTGAGATAAAACTTATCTTACATACTTATCTCGAATTGTGTAAAATTCCTTTTCAAAAGTTAATTTAAACACCCAAATGTAATGATATTGTATGTTACGTCATGCATATGTGATCATTGGTCCCTGTAGTTGTAGGTAAATATCAATATATCCACATTTCAATATTTTCTGCACCGTTTTATTGGTCTTCTTTTTTAGTTTTAAAAAGATTAATTTTTAGTTAATTATCTATTACGGGTTTGGTGTATGCCCATTTGAAATGATCCGGTCTTCAAAGATCTACCTAACACTACGTGCTTGCTTTGATTACTCCTTTTTATTATTCACACCATTTTTTGAGAAAATTTTATTCACACCTTCGATAATATTTTTTAGTCTACAATGAGAAATGAAAATTAAGTTTCATTAAATCATTAACCCAAAAAAAAAATAGTTACTTGAAAGGAAGTAGAAATTATATATATATAAATTTAAATATATGCTTTTCTTGTCCTATTTATGGGGTTGAGAAAAAAAGTTTTATTTGATTCTATATATAAATCACTTTATTAAATCTTTCATGTGAATGCATAATTTAACCTTCATTTAGCATTTCTTGACTCTGCTCTCAGGTATCATAATCATAGTTGAATTTTACCTTTAGTTGAAAAATTGTTGAATTTTAAAGTAAAATTAATACGATTTGAGGTTCTTCTTAGTATGTATGAAACATGTTAGAAATGACTTTATTTTAGACTAGAGACATATCTTTCACATTAAAGGTTATGGAACTAAGACATTGATTTGTTCATTAATTAGCTAAGGGAAAACTAATCCCCTGGTTCTTATATTTTCCAAGAGTTTTGAATCAGTTCCCTATTTTTTCCCCTTTTTTACTGGGTCTTTTAAGTTTACGCCGATATGTTAGTCCTTTACGTATGAAACCATTAAATAAAGAGTAACGGTGTTCAAACATCTGTTAAATAATGATAATGTGGTAGACAAATGGGCCAATGGTGACAAGCTGGAGTGAGCCTGAAGCGTCGATCGCGGAGGAGGCAATATTTACTACATTTAAATATCATGGGGAGTGCCAGTGAAGCTGTGTTGGCATACATATAAGGCTAGACTAAAGGGTTTGCTTGGTTAACTCCAGTGCCCGTAGGGACAGATCCCAGTGGATCATGATTTAGGTGCTCTTCCCTTATATTGTGGGTGAGCTCAACCCTTTTCCTAAAAATTTTGTATAAAAAAGGTAACAAAATAATTTACATAATAATGATGAAGAGTAAAATTTTATTTTTATGTGAACAATTTAATGTGACTTTTAAATATAAAAAAGCGTTCTCTATCCACCTGCCTTGTAAATATGATCAAATACCACTGTGTTTTCAATATTTATGTCAGCTTTCTCATCAAGCTACTCTTAGGTGTTCACGCACTAGCTAATTAACAATACATGTATTTTCAATTGAGCTATCTACAATCTTCAATGTATGAACACACACACAGACACACAGACACACACACACACACACACTAATTTGAAGAATGCCCCCATAGCCGGGCCACTTAAAAGGACAAAAGAATTATGAGCCACGTTTCCTTTCTTGATTCCTCAAGTCACTAGCTGCTTCTTCCACCGATTTCCATGAGTGGTATAATTGTAATCTTCCCTACGAGGATGCCTAACAGATAAGAAGAGGAGGAGGAGGAGGAGGAGACAGCTAAATATATGTTCCTTCAAGACAGCTATATATGTCCTCCGTGATTTTTCTTTTTACACACAAGCTTTGCCTTAAAAGGAATGTTGTTCTTTACAACTATGAATACGTTGTTGAATTTTTGTGCCTTCATTCATTAAATGTAGAGAGTTCTTGGATGCAACGTGAATTACTGAGCAGTCTCCTATTGGCAAACCATCAAATTCCAGCATGGGTAAGCTAAATATCTGTTGCTAGTTGATGATTGTCTGCAAAAAGAGATTTTCTCAATAATCCTTTTGCACATTTGAATTAGCATTGAGATTATCAGAGATATTCACTGAAAGAAACCTGTCTAGTCAGCTTTAAGTTTTCACACTTAAATGCTTATTTCAGATTTCAACACCGCATAATATCCTAAACCTTTTCTAAAGAAGGAAGATTGGTTGCTTTTGGGTTAGAGGTAAAGCATAATTGTTGTTTCTTGATCATATACATATATCGAGCTAATTAATTAAGCTGATGTTTCTTTTATTAGCCCTATTAGAGTTAGTGAGAATTATAGATTCAAAGGCATCCGCAGGACCTAAGAGCTGAAATTAATTGATTCCAAGTCTAACTAGGGTGAGCACAGGTGGTGGATGGAGGAAGCTCATAGCAATAATCCATAGTTGCCGGTTATTTAATAAAAACCAAGATGAGGTCAAACTTGAAGGATTAAACTTGAAAGAGATTCATTAATTGGAACCTCATAGCAATCCTTTCTATATGATCTGATAGAAATGTTATAACAAACTTTGTCTAGATGCAGTACATTAACACCACACACACACACACTACTTACTTACTTATCTTCTTGTTTCAAAACGTACATTCACATGTGGATATCTTCATGGATTATATATTGCTCCCCTTTTGCCTAGTTGCCAGCTATTATGATTTGTATAAAACTTAAATTATTTTGGATGCATTTATTAGCTTGTTGTGTTGTATGTAGATGTAATGTAGGCTTTTTTTTTGAAATATATATAGTTGGGAATTGAATTAGATCATAGGAGAAGGGGATTTCAACATGTGATAAAACAATAATAACGCAGGCATAGCTGATTTGAGCATTGCAAATAGCCAAAGCTAGCTAGGTCTTCCTCTCTATACTCATAGTGGGGAAAGCACGAAATTGGCTGTGATTAGAGAGAGGATCGTCATTGACCTTATAATGTAGTGACATTGCAAATGAAAAGTCATTAGTTTAATCCCACATAAAACTTTATGCCGTAGTATTTACCTTTTTAAATATAAGAAAAATAACAGAGAGAGAGAGAGCCTATCTAGCCTATTAAATGATCGTTGCTGAGCCCTCCCACTACAGGATTTGATGAATTGTAATGGTTTAGACTCTAGTTATGCTAACTAGACTACTTAATAACTTCTGTATTCGATCGATCAACTACCTGAACTTATACTTTAATTGTGCTAACTAGGCTCGTTAAGATTCCACGTACCGTTTCACCTTAGAAACAATAAAAAAAGAATACTGGGTTTGTTTGGTTAAGCAGTAACCATTTGTTTGGATGGAGATAGAAGTGAGAGGAAATTAGAGAGAAGAGAATCTAGGAGAATTTTTTTAAGAAAAATAGTAACTTGGAAATACAAAAGACATATATACAGAAGAGGGATGGGAGAATGACAGTAAAGGATCGATGATGGAAGAATATTAATGTAAAATAACGACCTATTCACAAACAAAACTTCAAATTTTACGACTAAAATTCCAATATTTACAACTACAAGATTCTTAATTTTACAATCAATACTCTTCCATGGTTCTTAATTGTCATTTCCCTTGATTTTATTACTAAGCCTTAATTATGAAACTCTTGCTCAAGAACACGCGGGTGCGTATTATTCTCCACATTCTTTTTGGCAACTATGATCTCCACATGTCAACACAAATATAACCAGTTTTTGTTATATTCTGTCGTTATTAGTGATTGATGGATCTACTTTAATTTATTTGTTTTTAATGTAAAACATCGCTTTCTTCTAGTTAATTCAATTAAATGATGTGAGGGCTATATATAATTATCGTTGCAATTAATGGACCAGGACCATCCACTTCAATCTAGTATATTATAGTGTTGAATTAAATCAGAAAAGGTGTACCTTTTCAAGTAATCTTGTGGATATTACGAAAATTAGAATTTAATAATAGGGAAAAATGAAATATATGGTCCAAGCCACAAGGAGAATCTATACTAGAAGGCTGCTTCAAGTTTTTAGCATATAACAGAATCAACTTTTTTTTTAGGCCACTCACTGACAGCAACAAGAGGAACCCTAGGCATTATCTCCCGGAAAAAAAAAAAGAAGAGGAACCTTATTAAGTTATTAGGCATCAAAATCTGATAATGATAGGTACTTATGTCTCAGAATCATTAATTCCCTATGAAAGCTACTCAATCTATGTTTGACTGATCTTTCAAGTTCACGTAGCGACGCTTAATCAACAGTTTTCTTATATTTCAAAGTAATTAGTTAACTTAATGTTAAAAAACCATTATATTTTGATAAATTATGGTAATTTTAATTCAATTTATCATCATATATAATTTTGATTACAGTTGTATATTACTACTCACTCTATTCCTTAATGTATGAGTTAGATAATCAATTTACAAAGATTAATAAAATCATTTATTATAAAAGATAAGTTAATTTCCCTAAAATATTTCTTAATTAATTATTTTCTTAAAGAATAATCCCATGATAAATATTTTCCTTTCATGTGTATAGTAAATAGGGTAATTGAAACATTATAAATTTTAAAAGGCAAACAAATTGAGATGTTACATTGTTAGGAATAAAACAAATTTTTTTAAATAATTCTAAGTTTCTAACAATTAGAAAAGAGGAAGTAATATCAAAGTGCCTAAATAGCTTCCTTTATTTGTTTGTCACTCTCATTTTAAACTTCCATACATACAGATATATAATTTTGTTTGTTTATATTTATCAACACTTCATTAATAAGAGTTATAATACTTAATGGTTATGGATAAAAATTTCAAAACATTTTTAACCGTTTTTTCCTCATAAATTGTTCATGTCAAAATGAAAAATAATTTTCGATTACCGCCACAAGTTTGCAAAGTTTGACTGCGACACAATATTTTTAATAAACTTTTATCCAAATACTTATTAATATATTTGTGATAAATAACGTTTTAGTTAATACAAAATATGATAATCTATGTTAAGGATATTTTTTACAAGCACCGAAAAAATTTAAAATATTTATTTGCTACCTTGAATGTATGTATTCATGTATACATAATATAACTTCAAAATAAGGACTCACAATTTGTTTTGCAATGGAGGAGGATGTGCTGTTATTATTCTAGCAGCATTAGGTGTTTAATGTGACATATCGATCACTGTCTCCTTTACAAACTTCACCTTGTTTCAATTTTTTTTATAATTAGTTTAGTAAAATCATTTTTTGAACAAGCTCTATGGAGCAAGAATAAAAAAATTTTCTTGAACCACTTGTTTTAAAAATCACATCTAAAAACAGGAAAAAAAGTTAATATGCAAACATACACATAAGATTTCATCAAAGGTACATCTAGCATTATATGCTTTCTTGTCAGATTCTCAATATACTCTCCAAAGATAAAAAAAAAATGTCATGATTGTAATATAACCTAAAACTATTATGGGAGAATTACCCTCAGGTCCAAAGCAAGACAAATAAATACAAAATGGTCCCAAATATTCACCTTTAATACAAAATTGTCCCAAAAATTCACAAAATTACAAAATGGTCCCAGGAATAGCTGCTCGGGTAGTAAATGAAGGCTGCTGAGGTTGCAAATGAAGACTGCTGAGGTTGTTAGAGGTTGTAAATGACAAACAACATCTAACAACCTCAGCAGCCTTCATTTACAACCT
>JANTPZ010096125.1:0-17963 GCA_025593235.1 Vachellia pachyceras | reverse complement strand
CACATCTTTGAAACTAACAGAAATTTGTCATATCCAGCCAATTATTGCAATGTCTATAGAGTTGCAGTGAAAATGACAATAAAAAATAATTCATTTCTCCGCGCAATACGAGAATAAAAGGTTTCACATATTGGATACCGTCTCCAATTACTTTAAGTCCCCACATCACCAACTCCATATACTTGACATTAAATTAATCTATAAATCTTAGTGGAATATTGAGTCACACCTTCAAGTTTCAGCGTTCAGTATCAAGCAGCATACAGATTATCATCATTATAAAATATATACTAAATCAATAGCAACAATGTTATCCGTGAATGACCAAAATGATTTGGACCAGATCAGTTTAAGGTCCAGCAGATAAGACTAGTCCAAGACGTGATCATTCAGGAGTCCCAACGATCAACGTTTAGGAAGCACGTGGAACCACATCTGAAGCTCATATCCATCGTTAACTTCCTCCAACGTCAGACTAGACAATTAGGATTCGAAGATCAAACGATCACTATCTCATAATTCTTGGGTCTCATTAGACACACCAACTGGCAATTAAAGCAAGGGACCAACTATTTATTATTATTTTTTTTTTTGGTGAAGGACCAACTATTTATTTTTATCCTAACTTTCCTTGTAAACACATTGAACGGCATATTGTACTTACTGTATTCACTTTGATTTCTCTTGCTTCTCCCATAACTGCTATCAAGCTCTCTCCACTCTTGGCAATACAATCATTCTTCATCCCCTTCGTTCATCTTGCACTGACGATAGTAGTTGAATTTCACTTTTTGGTTACCCAATTTCTTCCAATTTTAGTTAATTTTAATTACCTTATGAAATTCCTCAAACAATCCAAAATCACAAAAAAAAATTATTGCTTGATCTGCCGTATACAAGACAAAGTCTGTATATCAATGTCAAATGTAAAGTTTGTCAAAAAAAAAGTCAAATGTAAAGGAATTCCCATTGCTGATATGGAGAAACGTTACTGTACCTTTTTTTACCCATAGAAACTTTTTAACAAGTTTTTAAATGCGACCACTCATTAAATATTTTTATCTATAAGATTATTCCTTAAATAATTTATTTATTTGAGACCTGACACTAAATTTTTCCTTTTTTTGATAATTATATGTACAATATTTAAAAAAAATCATCGGCAAAGGATTTTTCGTTCGTCTTAATTCCGATGAGAATGAGCTCTCTCCATATCAAAACCATAGGGATCCGGTTTCAGTCATTTTCCCTCTCCATGCGTACGGTGCTCATCTCTTAATATATAATATAATATATTATAATAACTAATATATTTATATAATATATTTATATATTTAATATTTTAAATTTATTCTATTTTATTTATTTTTTATGGATATGGACATTAGAATCTGGTGCCGGGATTAGATCTTTTGGATCAGTAAGGCAGGCAGAATCATCTTTTATCTTCTGCTTCTAAACAGAATGATACCATTCCATGAAAAAAACACGTTTGTTGATGTGCCTGCTGACTCTCTCTTCTACTTCTAGACAGAATGATAACATTCCATGGAAAAACACGTTTGTTGATGTGCTGTTGACTCTCATACTGGAGCTTACCCTGCAACACAAATTGGCAGCATGTTAATTCCATTTGACAAGATGATTATCCATGGGGACCAAATTTCACAGTTTCAGAGGAAACGGAAGGTATTTGAAGATGCTATTACTGTATGATTAATCACTATAGAATTGCATCTCAAGTATTTTTTTAATATCTGCTTGCAGAATGGAGAGGCTAGAATTTTTTAATTATTATAAAAATATTTAAAAATAAAATAATTCATAAATAAAAATAAGTAAATAAAATAGAATAAATTTAAAATATTAAATATATAAATATATTATATTATTATAATATATTATATTAATTATTAAGGATAGCACGGTACGCATAGAATGGGAAAAGGACTGAAACCGGATCCAAACCATAGCATGCATGACAGAAGATGCTGTCCTTTTGCATGACAAATCAAATCGGTAAACAGCCATGGTATCGTTGCGCAGAAGACCCACGCGCATTAGACAAGTCTGCATTGTTGACTTCACATAACGTAACCTTCACAAATAGTAGTACTATATATTATATTTCAAAACTTCTTTTTTAATAAAAAAAATAGTACCAAAAGTCCACCATTTCTCCTATAAATTGAAGTTAAAACCCAGCTAGAAACTCACACTTGCATTGCAACGAAACATTACATTTGGTCAGTTTGCAATTCAAAACGGCAATGGCTTTCAAGCTATGTACCCTCTCAACAATGGCATTTCTTCTTCTGCTTCCCTTGTTCATCTCCTTAGCATTTGCAGACACTTCTCCTTCAACTCCTACGAGCCCAGGAACTGCATGCAGTTCCACCCCTGACCCTACTTATTGCAAGTCCGTCCTCCCTTCCAACCAGAATGGCAATGTCTACGACTATGGCCGCTTCTCCGTCAGAAAATCCTTGTCACAGTCTCGTAATTTCTTGAGACTCGTCGATAAGTATCTCAGACGACGATCTACTTTATCCGCCGCCGCCGTTCGTGCACTCGAAGATTGCCGGACGCTGGGCGAGCTCAACGTCGACTTCCTTTCAAATTCCTTCCAAACTGTGAACAAAAAGACTAGGTTTCTTCCCAGTTTTCAAGCTGATGATATCCAAACCCTCCTCAGTGCCATCTTAACTAACCAACAGACCTGCCTGGATGGACTAAAAGACACAGCTTCGGCTTGGAGCGTCAAGAACGGACTCTCCATCCCACTTTCTAACGATACCAAGCTGTACAGTATGTCTCTGGCTCTGTTCACAAAAGGGTGGGTACCCGAAGCCAAGAAAAAAACGACTGCGTTTCAGCCAACCAAGAAACAACTTGCCTTCGGAAATGGGCGTTTGCCGCTTAAAATGTCAAGCAGGAATCTTGCCATCTACCGGTCTGTGAGTCAGAGAAAGATGCTTCAGACAGCCACCGTAGGTGGTGACTCAGTTCTTGTGAAGGACATTGTAACGGTGAGACAAGACGGAACTGGCAACTTCACCACGATCAATGACGCCATTGCTGCTGCTCCAAACAAGTCTTCCTCTGCGAGCGGCTACTACCTCATCTACGTCAGCGCAGGTGTTTACGAGGAATACGTCAATATCGACAAGAAGAAGACGTACTTGATGATGGTCGGAGACGGTATCAACCAGACAATCATCACCGGCAACCGAAGCGTAGTTGATGGATGGACCACCTTCAAGTCGGCAACTTTTGGTAATTACCTGAAGAACATCCCTACAAAATCCAAATTTAATATTTTCCTTACAAATGGACAATTATGGCTTACATTGTGGATGGTACATATGCAGCTGTGGTGGGCAAAGGGTTCGTGGGGGTGAACATGACGATTCGTAACACGGCGGGGCCAGAAAAGCACCAGGCCGTTGCAGTTCGAAACGGTGCAGATTTATCGACGTTTTACAGTTGCAGCTTTGAGGGATACCAGGACACGTTATATGCGCATTCTCTGAGACAGTTCTATAGAGAATGCGACGTGCACGGCACCGTAGACTTCATATTCGGTAACGCCGCCATGGTGCTCCAAAACTGCAATCTGTATCCTCGTTTACCCATGAGCGGGCAATTCAACGCCATAACGGCACAGGGGCGAACCGACCCGAATCAAAACACGGGCATTTCGATCCATCACTGCAGCATCAGAGCAACGAACGATTTGGCGGCGGCCAACGGTTCGGTGAGAACGTACCTCGGGAGGCCGTGGAAGGAATATTCGAGGACGGTTTACATGGAGAGCTTCATGGATGGCGTGATAAACAGTGCGGGTTGGCAGAAATGGAACGGTGATTTTGCGTTAAGCACTCTGTATTATGCAGAGTTCAATAACAGTGGGCCTGGGTCGAGCATCGCCGACAGGGTGACGTGGCCTGGCTACCATGTTATCAACGCCACCGACGCTGCTAATTTCACGGTGTCCAACTTCTTGCTCGGAGATGACTGGTTGCCTGGCACTGGAGTCACTTACACAAGCACCTTGATATAGATATATATTATATTCTAATTAATTTCTTATTATCCATTTTTTCCTACAACAAACGGGGTTATCAACTTATCATCACGAACTAGTGAATTGTAACACCCTTATTAACCCCGAAAATCATTCAATCACTTTAATATACTAATACAAAATTATACGTTACGTTACTACCTTTGCTTTTACTTTTGTCGTCCATTACCCAATTTGCCTTTTTACTTGGTAACTTCCGCGTCTATTAATGCACTGTGCATATCTTATGGATGGCACAAAGGGGAATTTCATTCCTTTTTAAATCACAAATCGTAAGAAGATCAAAATTGAGAGAGACGGAAATGAAAGTGATTTAAGCTTTTTCTGAGAAAATACATTAATTTATGACTGGGATTAAGGAATTAATGGACGAGCAACTAGCGTGTGTATGTGTGTGTAGGCCTTGCACGAGAGAGCACATACGTAGCAGGAGTTCGGCGTACCCATCAAGTTATTAGTTACACATTTTTAATTTGAAGTTACATGGCCAGCGAATTCAGAAATAATGGTTTTGCACGTGACACGGACAACAATCATTTACATAAGACCCTGTTTTTGATCGACGAGGCAAGGGGATTTAAATTAAACTTCCAGGTTGTTGGTACGCTGATTTAAACTGAATTTGCTTCTGACTTAAGCGAGAACGAACTGCATATAAACATGCCCCTTTCATAATAAGGTTCCTGTGTATTTAATGCTTTGGATGAAAGCAAACAATATGTAAAATCCAAGGCCAGTTCTCCTTTTTCCCTTCATTGGATTGCTCTTACCTGTTCAGTTGGGTGCATCGAGCTCCATCGCAGACAAAGGCTTTTTGGATTGTTGTCGTTAGAGTCTTTTATTGCTGTAATGTTGATATTTTAAATGCTTGTTTCTTAGTTTGTTTTTCTGGTTTGCATCTTTTGGTTGCTGTAGGTGTTTGCTTGGATTGCTACTTCTTAGTTGTTGTAATCTCGTTTTGGTTTTAATATGATGTTTTTCTTCTTTGGCCAAAAAAAAAAAAAAGATCTGAGTCTTCTTTCACACACACGTATTGAGTCTGTTTTTGTGACACATAAGCTCATTAATGGATGCAACCTCTCTCTGAAATTTGGAAATGCATTAGGACTACTATGCTATATACCAACCCACGTGCTTCATCGTCATTTACATGTTAATTAACATACTAAACACGTGTTTAAGGACATGTGTCATCAATAAAGGTGGGATGCCGCTCTAATGCATATAACAAAACTGGCGATGTATATTATATTGAGGTTGGAAAGAAGGAATACATGCATGAAATCGAAAGAGAAAGGCTGGTTCTAGACTTCGTTATTGTCTAAGGCCTTGCAGATGGACAATGAAATGTTGCACATGAGACGGAAGTTGTCCTCCTTGTGCAGGAGGAGATGATCGTCTCCGTTGAGGTAGCCCTCGCAGGTGGACACGGCGTCCACCGCCGCCTGCAGCCACTTTTCAGTGTCCTCTCCGATCTTCACCAACATGGCCGCCGTCGCCGTGTTAAGTTGCTCCTGTGCGTCTCCCAATATATCCAAGCAATCCGATATGCCCTGTTGGATTTCCGGCGCCAAACTGTCGTCCACCACCAGCACCTTCAGATGACTCATTATATCTGTAGCATTGTCCTTGGCCGCCTGCACTGATATCAACGCCAGCTCTTTTAGCCCAGCCGTTTCGCCTCTCGGGTCATTTTTTAGGGTTTCTAAGCACACGTCCTTCGATGGCGTTTTCTCGCATACCTTGTTCATCAGCACCTCCCCTCTAAATTCTTCTTCTTCCGCGTTAATTTGGTGCGGCGTCAGAATCAGAACGCACACGGTAATTATTAGTGCCAGTGACCGCTTTGACATGCTTCTCATTTTGGGATTTTCGCTTCTCCGATTGGGTTTCTGAAACGAAGCTGTTTTTCAGATTTGTATGTATCACAGACTGCTACGATTGAATTAATGGGAGTGGATGGCCTCTCAATGAGCAACCTTATAACTTTCATAAGTTGGCTCGCTCCTCTTCGAAAGGTGGTGTCGTT
This sequence comes from Vachellia pachyceras, assembly GCA_025593235.1. Classification (NCBI taxonomy): domain Eukaryota; kingdom Viridiplantae; phylum Streptophyta; class Magnoliopsida; order Fabales; family Fabaceae; genus Vachellia; species Vachellia pachyceras. Next base: position 11,847 of record JANTPZ010096125.1, on the reverse strand, counting down.
ACCAAGTTCTCGAAATTTAGTAATTCTCTCTTGGCCGCTCTTGATTTAGGTTGTAGTTATTATATCAAGCTTTTTTTTTCCTTTATTTTTTAGCCAAGGATGAAATTACTCGTCTTATACGCGTGTAGTGGTGACTTGTGATTTTGATTTTTTCCGTTTTAAGTTTCTCGTTACTTGTCATTTCTATTTTTACGTTTTTATTTTAATTTACTGTGTTCAACATATTCTCATCCTATGCATGGGGTTGTTTCTCCCACCTCTCTAAATTATAATATATTGATACAGGAAATTCAATTTAATCATAAATACAATACACAATCTATTTTATATTTTAAATTTATAATCACGCACTCATAAACATATGTTTGTTAACTTACGTACATACAACTATACATTTGTAATATTAATCCCAGGCCTTGTATGGGACGTGGTTTTGATGTTTAATTTCCCTTTTCCCTTTGTTTTTCCTGTGATAAATAATATTGAGATTATGTCGTATGACTCCTGAGGCCACACAACAAAAGCTGCATTTGTAAGGTTGAGGCCCACCCCAAATGAAATAACAAACACTACCGCTGAGGTTGAGGGACGACAGCGCCACCACCGCTGAGACGCTGAAGGAGTGAAGGACTGAGGGTGAGGGGCGCTGCACGATGGAGTCACCGTCTGACCGAGCGTGCCTTCCTCATCTGAGATAGCGAGATTGAGTTTTCTTCATGGTTAACATTCTCTGTCTGCATCTGCAACTCAACTCCAGAGAACGTGCAAACTGATAGCTTTCCCTTTTCCCTTTTGTTTAACCGAGGGACAAAATGGTAATTGCACCAGAATTTTATATTTTTTCTGTATAAACCATCCAGTATCCTGGGGTATCCTAGGTTCATTACCCACCCCAGACTAATCCGGACCCCCTACGAGGAGATCTTACAGTGATAACGATGTACCGATGGAACATGAATTTTATATTTTAATGAGGTTTCAAGGCACTCTTCAGCAAGAGTCCTAAATTCCATGGACTTTTTTTTTTTTTTGGATATTTTTTGTTCCTCCCACAGGACTTAGTTAGCGATTTTTCCAAAATAAAAAGACAAAGCAGGAAGGACATGATTGGGATCTGAGCCGAATGGCCTCAGTCAAACAGTACCCTCCTACCAAAGTAAAAAGCCCAGGCGAGTTATCCAAGAAAAGAAGGCCCAAATTTTCCACGTGGCAAACATAAATGAAGCACAATTGGATTTGCAGCAGCAGCCAGCTCTTGGTGGTAAGTGGCAACTAACAAGGACGACGTCATTCTCATTTTTTTGTCTTGCTTATGACTGTAAAACAACTAGGATTTTGAAATACCCTTTATTTCTTTCAGAGAAAAAAAATTATGAACACATGTACACCTTCGGAGGAACATACTATATACAACTAGGGTTACACCTTTGAGCCTGATAACATTCTTAGACCACAGACTCAAAAGTTATTCAGACTCAAATACATATACGCACGTACGCGCGTGTATGAAAGTGATTGCTCACAAAGTCACAAAGATAAGACAGATATTTTGGCCCACATTCTTTTTTTTTCGATAGAGTATTTTGGCCCACATTCTAATTAATCGTGGGACAAAATAGACCGACAGATTCTTTTCGAATACAAAGCATCAAAGCAAAGTGAATAATTAAATATTAGTTTATGTCAGCAAGGAAAAAGGGCACTCTCGTCCATGGGCTGGTCATTGGGCCGGTCTGGGCCCCATATCCACATGGTCACCGCCTTTCCGCTGCCCGCTCCCTCCAAAGTGCCCTTCCACACTTCATCATCCGGAGTTTTCAATCCGGTATCTCCGGGTGAACCCGACTCCCAACTCATCGTATTCTCACTCGTTTCTTCCTTACGCGCCTCCACGATCACGCTCAGCATATCTAAATCCAATTCCTTCCTCCGGCACGGCATCGGCGGAGGAAGATGCGAGCAACCCGCGAAGCCTCCGCCGGGAATTCCCGCCTGTGTTATCTGCGGTGAGACTTGTGGCGGCTGAACCAGAGCTCGGCATATCGGACAGTTGGAGTGAGTGCGGAACCACGTATCAATGCAATGGGTATGGAAAAAGTGATTGCAGTTTGGGAGGATGCAACCGTCCTCTCCTTCTTCGAACTCCGACAAGCAGACGGCACATTCCTGGAGGTGGAGGCCAGTAGCAGAGGAGTAGGTGAAGGTGGGGAGGAAGTTGAAAAGAGAAGGTTCAAGGGCCGTGTGAGTGTCAGCGGTGGCAGTCGGGAAGAGGTGTCGATTATGGCGGCGGCGGGAATAAGAGTGCGTGTGAAGGAAGATGACGAGGGTAAACATGAAGAAGAGAAAAGTAGCGGAACCGAGCAGGACCTTACCATTATGGGCATACTTATTATTGTGAGTGTCCATATCCACATCCATGAGCGCAGTGTGAGAGACGGTTCGGACTGCAGAAGGAGAGGCGTTTCAGTCATCTATGATATTGCGGTTGGAGGGAAGCTTAGTCGAAGGTTCCTTTTTTTTAAGAGAAAAATAAAATAAAATTGGGTGGCACCTGCCTCCTGGAGAATTTCAATTTTTTTAATCGATTGGCACAATTATGCATCGGATAAGTGATTTTTTTTAAACATGGACTCGTCTTAAACAAAAAAGCACAATGATGCATTCTCAAGCCCCAACGCATTCCATGGCGTTCAACAAATTCATTGCACAGTTTTAAGGCTGATTGCTTGTTTGGTTTTTTTTGGGTATCTACAAAAACATGTCACGGTGCACGTTTTTTAACATATTAGAGAAATATATTTACGTAAGTCAAGATAAATATATGAAGGGGATTATCTCGTTTTACAAAAAATGATGTTGAACATGTGATTTGACTCCCCATAATCTCAGCAAAACAGGGCCAATATCATGTAGGGATATCTAATGTTCACTTTTCTTTTTGACCTAAAATTAGGATTAAAATATAACTCCGCTCCTACCACCCCTTCCATGTAGTTATTGTGTTAATCACTTAATTGGGACAAAATATAGGATTCAGTGTAAACTTGTCCAAAAAGCTTTCAATTAAACATACCGTTGTTTCATAATTTTAAAAATGGAACAATGTTATCTATTATCATTAAAAAATCAACGTTAATAATTAAAAAAATGACATAAACCCTTCATATTTTTAACAAAAATAGACAACATTACTCTAACTTAAAATTTTTAAAGTAATATTGATTATAAAGAACTTTTAAAATAATGTTACTTATGAAAAAAAACTTTTAATGTAAATCTGAACTTTAAAATATATAAAAGGCACAAATCAAATCAAATGTCCGTGGATATTGGTCTGTGGTGATTGCACAATAGGTTGATTTTTTTTGTGACAAAAAATCCAGCCCAATTACATTCTCACTCGCCTGACACTCAAAAATCCCATTCTATCTTCCTCCAGCGTCTGTGCAATCTCCCTTGGCGGACTATTCCAGACTTTCCGTTGGCACCATTGCAGACGACTCATAGCAGCAAACTCGTTAGCACATCGATTTCCTTCCCTGAAAACATGTATGAGTTGTACCTCCCATTGCCAAGACAGCAGGTCCTTCAACTTTCCCTGTAAGTGAGTATATCCGGTCAGCTGATAATTCCCCTTGCTCGCCTTTACTATCCTTTCCGCATCGCATTCCGCTATCACTTTATCAAATCCCATCTCCCAGCACATTTTGAGTCCTTCTGTAAGACCTATCAACTCTGCCTCCATCGGATCCCTGCCTGGAAGTTTCATTGAGAATCCTCTAAGCCATTCTCCACAGTCTCCCCTTAGAACTCCCCCACAGCCTCCTTCTCCATTTCCAGCACTCCACCCATCCGTATTTAACTTACATCAGTCTGAGGGAGGGGGATCCCATTTAACCAAGATTTCCACTTCCTTACCTCCCCTGAATAGATCATTGCACCTCCTCCTTTTACATCTTTCTACCACCTGACGTGCGATTTGAAATCCATTCAGAGAAACCACAAAAGCCTCATTGTGTACTTTTCCATTTCTCCATCGCCAGATTAGCCAACATAAGACCAAAAAATATCTCTGGCCAGTTCTCTTCCTATTCCTGCTTTTTTCTTCTCTTCAAATTATGTGATATCCAGTCAGACCACCTTGATCCAAAGAACCAGTTCCGCCTGTTAACAGGTACCGCTTCCCTCCAAATCTGTGTAACATATCCACAGAGTCTTAATGCATGAACTTGATTTTCATTATGCAGGTTGCATAGCGGACAGATTCCTCTTCTCCATCCGACCTTCTTGTTATATCCTTGGTTGCTAATCTCCCATGGAGCATCTGCCAAGCGAAGATCTTCACACGTTCCGGAACCCACATTTTCCATATAAGTTTCCACTAAGGTGCATTCAGTTCTTTCTGTTCCTCTTTTAAACATTTGTATGCAGATTTAGTACTAAATTCCCCATCCTTTGACAGCGTCCAAGTGATTGTCGTGTCTGCTTCCTTGCTGTTAATCAATAAATCATCAACATTTCCTTCCTTTTGCTCTTCTTTAAAATCCACTTTACTACTGAAATCCTGCCACAGTTTAGAAATCTCCCTCCATAATCTTGAATCGCTTCTTTTAGCTACTAGCTTCTTAGTATCCCTCCTACCCCGACCATATTTCCCATTAAGAACCTGAACCCATAAATCATTGGGACATTTATGGATACGCCATAGTATCTTATATAAGAAAGCTTTATTCATTCCCCTCAGCTCCTTAATGCCCAATCCTCCTTCCTCCTTTGGTCTACACATCTTATCCCACGATATAGCATGCCATTTGTGAGAGTCTCCTTCCTCACCCCACACAAATCTTCTGCTTGCTCCTTCAAGCTCTTCGATAATCCCCTGAGGAATCTTGTCATGCTGCATAGGAAAATAAGCCATGGAATTTGCAACTGCCTTCACTAAGGTGATTCTTCCAGCCATAGATAAGCTTAAGGACTTCCAACCCTGTAGTCTTTTCTTAACCCTTTCCACAATGCTTTTATATTTATCTCTTCTTCTTCTAGGCATACTCATGTTTGCTCCCAGATATCTCCCCATTTCCTGCACCTCCTTAAACTTGCTCAATCTGCATATTTGTCTTCTTGTGTGCTGCTCCACATTTTTTGAGAAGAAAATGTTTGTTTTCTCTTGACTCACTTTTTGCCCCAACATTTCTTCAAAATTCTGCAAACAATTCAAAACAACTTCAATTTGGTTAGTACTAGCCTCTGTAAAGAGGACGAGATCATCCGCGAACATCATATGGGATATTTTAGGACCTTTCCTTCCTGCTCTCAGGCCTCTCCATTGTTTCTCTCTCACTCTATCTAAAATCATATGGGTGAGTTTTTCCATACAAAGGACAAATAGGTAGGGAGACTGAGGATCTCTTTGCCTGAGCCCCTAGTAGGTTTGAACCCCTCAAGAATCTTTCCTTGCTAGAGAATCCTAGTTTCCTAATTATCAACACAAGTCATAATTCGTTTGATCACCTCGATAGGACACTTTATCTCCCCCAAGACTTCTTCAAGGAATCTCCAATTCATTCTGTCATAGGCCTTCTCCAGGTCAATTTTAATAGCCATAAACCCTGTCTTACCTCTTTTCATTTTCATAGAATGCAGCATCTCCTGAACGGTTATGATATTGTCATGAATGTTACGCCTAGGAACAAAACTAACTTGATAAGGAGAAACCAATTTGGGCATAAGACCTTTGAGTCTCTTAACCACTATTTTCGATAAGCATTTGTAGACTACATTGCATAAAGAGATATGACGAAACTGATTCACTTTTATCGGGCTCTCGATTTTTGGAATAAGAGTGATAAGAGTCTTATTTACCTCCTTAATACTATCCACATTATTCCACATCTCCTTAACAGCATGGCAAACACTATCACCCACAACATCCCAACATTTGTGGAAAAAAATAGCTTGGAACCCATCTTCCCCAGGAGCCTTTGTACCTCATATTGCAAACATTGCCTCTTTCACTTCCTCACTCGTAATAGAAATCCTCATCATATTCCAATCCTCCTCTTCTACCTCAGGCCAAGAATGCTTAGTGGTATACCAAGATCTCTCATCATCCTCTTCAGAGAACAAATTCTCAAAGAAACTTCTAACTAGTGTATTCACTTCATTTTCCTCCTCCACCTATATGTTATCTTCATTTTTTAACATAGCTACCCTGTTCTTCCTCCTTCTAATAGTAGTTTTAGAATGATAATATTTGGTGTTGCGATCTCCCTTCTGTAACCACTGTGTTTTTGCCTTTTGAAACCAGAATACTTCTTTATCCAGAATATCCTCTAATTCCTGTTTGTAACTCTTCTCAATTTCCTCCCAGTGTTGACTGGGTTGTCGTTGAGCTTTTTTCTGCACCCATGCTATGTTCCTCATAGTTCCTTCTTCTGCTCCCTAAGGTGCCCAAAGGAATACTTGTTCCAATGAAGCAAATTTGGCACAAGATCTTGGAGCTCCTTTCTTATTGGTTTCCCTCCATCCCAGTAACTTCTGATCATCTCCTTGAAGCCCTCATGCATTAACCACATAGCTTCAAAGTGAAAGGGCCTTCTCTCTTTATGATTTCTTTTCCCATTCAGCTGTATACATAACGGATGGTGATCTGATTGAACTCTCATTCCTACCCTGACCACTGCATCAGCAAAAAGGTTCTTCCAATCAGTGTTACAGAGAGCTCTATCCAGTTTTTTATAAAGTCTTCTCCCAAATCCTACTTTAGGCCCTCTCCAAGTACATCTGGGACCCTCTGAACCCATGTCAATAAGATGGCATTTATCTATATTGTCTCTAAATCTATCACATTTCCTCATATCAGGATGTGCCTCTCCAATCTGCTCCTCACTTTCTTTGATATCATTAAAGTCCCCTGCCACTAACCAAGGTCTATCAATTTTTTTTGAAATTTCTTCCATAAGTTTCCAAAGATCCTTTCTTTCCTTTTCTCTTGGGCTTGCATATATTGCAGAGAAATACCAAGGCTTTTTACTAATTCCATGAACAAGACAATGAATAACCTGTTTATCTATTATTAAAGGTTCAATACTGATGGCTTCATCCTTCCATAAAATCCATATTCCCCCTGACATCCCTTGGGCTTCAACAACCACTTTATACTTAAATCCCATACTCATGATTTTTTGTTGCGCATTAACCCCACTACATCTTGTTTCCACGAGAACCACTATCTTTGGTTTCCAATTAAGACAAATTTCTTTTAGAGCCAGACCGAATCCTTTTCCAGCCGCTCCTCTTACATTCCATACAAAAATCATCATAAAAACAAACAAGATAAGCTCAAGATACTAAACAAGACAAATTAGGAGCCCCCAGATGCTGAGGTCTCCTTATCCTCCATGTCTCCTCCAGTGGTCTCATTTCCAACTTCATAATCGTCTATGAGCTCCATTGGAATTTTTGGATCTGGTGGCTTATCCTTGTCTAGGTCCATAATCCCTCCGTCCCTATCTGGGCTACTCCCCAGATCATACTCCTCAAGCCCACTGCTTTTACTTAACTGATAGTTCAGCCCATAAATCGTCTCCAGGTCCATTTCGCATCGGCCCACTTCCCTTGATTTAGATCCCAGCTCCGTTCTCTCCACGTTCTCTTGAGTTAACTCCCTATTTTGGGCCTTAAGTTGGCCCATTAGGCCATCGCTTGTCTCCTTTTCTCTCTTCTCGGTCACTTTCACCTATTGGCTACTAGGTCCCTTCGAAGCTCTTTCCCTCTTCTTGTCCGCCTTCATTCTGTCCCTATAGCTATCTGTCCCCTGTACTTCCAGATTTGACTTCTCCCTCAAGCTCCTCTCTATCTTCTCATCTTTCCTTTTGCTCTCTTCTCTATCTCTTCTGTATCTTACTTCCCGACTTGCATAATTTAATATATCTTTTAATGGTTTTCTTCCTGCGCCCTCTGAGCTGGCCCCATTTTCTCCATCACCTACTCCCTCAAGAGCAGCAAACCTAGAGGTGTTTTCAGTCATTCTCTCTCTAGTGCTCTCTTTTTTCTGCATTTCTCCAGAGTTCCAGTTTCTATGCGTAGACCTACGCCCTCTCCTATTCTCTTGTACTATCATCCATTGTCCGTAGGTACTCGTCTCCTCCATCTCCTCTCGTCGGCTCTGGTTCTCCGCTTCACCGGAAATATCATTCTGGTTCTGTTGCATCATTTCTTCCGCCTTGGCATTCTCTTGCTTTTCATGCAGACATTGATCTTGATTATGACCAAACTTTCCACAGCAAAATCAAATCATATTGAGTCCTTCATACTCAATCCTTAATCTGTTTCCGTCCACAGTATAAGCTGGAAGCAGAGGTGCATTCAGATCAACTTCCACACACATTTTGGAATACATAGTTCTAGCTTTGGTATATATCATCTCATCAACCTTTATTGCCTTTCCAATCTGATTACTAAGAGCATAGAAATTTTTTTTATCATAATCGTCAACTGGTAGTCTAGGAAGTCTGACCCAGATCGCCACCTTGTTTAATTTCTCATTCCAAGCATCAAAATTCCTCTTCCACATTTGAACTGTGAGATAATGGTTTTGCATTAACCAAGGACATCCTTCCAGTGCAAAGAAATAATCCTTCATACTGGAAAAAGATGCTAGCATGAAGCCATTGCCAATATCATTTAGATCTACCTTCCCTAACTTACCCCACATAGATTGCACCTTTCTTCTCATCTGCATAAACCCCATAGTACCTTCCAGCAACTTCACTATCAGTGTGTTCTGCCAATACTTCTCTAACCTTTTCTTCTCCTCCTCTGAAAAAGCAAGAACAGGACCCTTATCACTCTTCGTGATAGATATTCCTTTCAACAACTCCTCATGGTCATTACCCAGCAGGCTCCCATCCTATATTTCCTCTTCAGCATTTCTCTTCTCTTGCTCCCTTTCCTTGCTTGTTTTCAGTTTCAGAGCTTCCCTATAAGACATAGTCTCTTCTCGGACATCCTGGATGTTGGAATCAAGTTCCATCATCCATTCCTCCTCCCTAGGCTTCAAGGAAACTTCCCCAGAGAATCTTCCGTCAATACGCTGCATCTTACCTCTAGTTTCTCCTTTTTGTTTGCCTTCACTAGACCCCGATAAAAGATTAACCTTTTCTCCTGATTGCCTTGGTCCTTCAATTCTCGTATGATCAGCCTGAGGCCTATCTGGGGGGTGCTCATCAAGATTGGACTTTGTCGATGCCATGGAAAAAAACTCAGACACTCTCTCTCAATAGATTGATTTTTCTTTTAAAGGGATGGTGGTAAAGTCACGTATAGGTATTCTAACGAGTGTTACAATAAATGAGTACCATACAATATAATGATTAGATGACTTGTATGGAAGTGCCCAATAAAGATAGATGTTTGAAGACTAGAGAAGACGAATGTGCTTGTTTGATCCCGTGAGATTAATGCTTGCGTAAAAGTACTTCTCTACCGTTTTTCCAAACGAACGGAAGCCGACCATGCTTATCCCTCAGTTTCATCCCGTGAGACTAGTGCATTTGAACAACACCCATTCCAAATAATTATTTTTCTTGCCGCAACATTTCAAATAATTGTTAACACAATAAAGCAGTATTGTAAATGTAATTTAATAATTTTACCATTATAATTTTGTATAACTGCGTGTATGAATTTAACCTCAGGATGCTTTTTTTCTTTTAATGATTCATTTGATCAACAAATTCCCAATCACTCTTAACGAATTCCCATTCCCAACGAAAATGATTTTTCTTGCGTCCTCACCCCAACACAACGCCCTGCCATGCAGTGATCCGGAGATCAGTGTCCTGCATTTCCCCACTGAAGCGAGGCTGAAAAACTAGACTTCATGTTTGAGTAGGCTTGTTTAAACTTGAAAGCCTGCACCATGGCTTCATATTTTTAATAATGCTTGAGCAGGCTTGTTGAAAGAACACGAGGATGAGTGATAACAACTCAAGAAGGGGATCATGCATTCATGCTTAATCCAGGATCTGCCAATGAGCGCTTCTGAAACTTCAGTAGAGGGTGATTTTATTCATCTACAGCATCGGCTAAGGCCCGTGTTACACTCAGAAGACATGTTAAAAATAAATCAATATCAGACAACAAGACATCGAAGAGACCCACAATCCTTTTGAAGGTTCATCATTCATTCGTAAATTTGTTTTCCAGAACAAAATTGTCCAGACTGCCTTCTTCCACTCTCAGCGAAAAATCAAACTAACATATGCGAAAAGTTCTAACGTCACAGAGATGATATACAAAATAACCGCAACATAAAAGTAAATCTCCTTGATGCTTGAATTCCAGAACTTAGACTCTGAAACCCTTGCTGTTTCTTCTACCTCTGGCCCGCTCAAATTTTCTTCCTTTCGAACGGACGTAGGGTTTCGTGTGGCTATGGGGCACTCCTGGAGCTGGCCCGAAGTGCTTGACAGCTTCACGGGCATTCTTAGGACCTCTGAGGAGAACCTGACATCGTTGCAGAATAAAAATCATGTTTCAGAGTAAGTTTATAATTTCCTTGCTTTAACCATGTGAGGTGAAATAATTACAATTTATAAAGTATAAACTATAAATATGAATTCAGTAATTCAACAGGATTCCCATGAGCGCACGACAGGATATAAAGTTAAGTACTTCTCATTGTCTTCCCCTGCCTTTTATAACCCTAACAAAAAAGTTTCTAGTGCCGACCCTGGCAAGAGGGTCAACCTTCTCCATTACGGACAAATTACATGTAGTTTCAGAACATTGTTAATTGTTTGGTAAAAAAAAGAACATTATTAATTCATATCTTACCAGTAATTCTTTATCCAACCAAAACACTGCTTTTATAATTTAACTAGAAACGGACACTTTAAGTGGACTCCAGAGGTGGTGGCAAAATAATTGTAATAAGAGGAATAGGAGAATTCCTGCAGATCATAGTTGCATTAAATGTTTGTTCTTACATTCTCATTCTTTTTTGTCAGCTTGAATCTTAGATGGCTTAATATCGTACTTTATCCTGAAATCTTACTATTTTAACCTATATGATCACTTAGTACCATGATAGCAATAACTTACTCATACTTTATAGCTGCATATTTTACTCTCTTCCTGGTTAGTTCTTTACTCAGCAGAAACAGTTTTTGGTACCTCTTAATGTCCCTATGACAATCTAGCGGGTCAAGGGCAACTTTAGACTTTGATTCCCTTGTATTCAGTTACCCACGAAAGTAAAATGTTCAATTCTACCCCTTCAAATAGAGTGATCTTCCATTACAGTAGCTAAGTAACCGACAAGCTAGCTCCATTCAGAATGCACAAGCAGTTGAGATAAGCATGTTCATAGTGCCAAAGGCCAAAAGTGCTAGGTTCCCAATCCCGCATATCGTTTCATTAAATAGCGCTGGCTTTCTATCACTTCAATCTATAACTATCAAGACCACGTGTTTTACCATGAATAATTAACAATTCTCATACCACTGTCAATCTGTAACTATTAAGACCACGGGTTTTACCATGAATGATTAACAATTCTTATACCACCGTTCTCAAACATTCTCGTTCAAAAAGGGGCAACGGGACATGAAGAAATTCAGCATCGCAACATCAAAAACGTTGTGGCATTAATTCAATACATTCAAAGAATAAATCATATTCAGAATCCGTCATAATGATGCCAAGGCATGAGTAGTATAAAAATCCATACCGTGTTCTGGCCTAAAGGAGCTCTGAGAGCCAACTGATCAAATGTCAGGCACTCTCCGCCAGCCTTCTCAATTCGAGCTCTAGCAGTTTCAGTGAACCTCAGGGCAGTCACCT